>VZUI01088358.1:0-39448 GCA_013401135.1 Cettia cetti | reverse complement strand
ACTCGCGCCCCCGCCGCAGGCCCCGCCCCCCGCGCCCCGGGAGCCGCTGGGCGGCGGGAGGGCGCGCGCGCGCGGCGCTGCTTGGCGCCCCACGTGACATGGAGGAGGCGGGGACGGGGAGGGAAAGGTCAGCGGCGACGCCGGCGGCGGGGGGAGCGGAAGGTCAGGGCGGCGCGGAGCGGAAGTGGGAGCCGGAGCCTCGTCCGCCATTGTGGGGAAGCGGAGCCCAGAGCAAGGGGGGGGAAGCGGCGCTGCGTCCGGCCGGCCGGCTCCTTCCAGCGGGAACCCGATCGGCGGCGGCAGCGAGCCCAGGCGGCGGCGGCGACAATCAGGCGGCGGCGGCGGTGGGGAGGAGGCGGCGGAGGCGAGCGAGCGGCCCCGGCGTGCGGAATCACTCGAGGCCCAGGCGGAGCGGAGCGAGGGGAGCGCGGCTCCCCGTAAAGAATGTCAGCCACCAGCGTCGACCAGGTACCGCCCGCGGGGCGGGGGGGGGGAGGCGGCCGCCCGCTCTCTCCCCTTCCCTCTTCCCGGCCCCGTCCTTACCCCCGGCGGGGGAGGGCGGCGGCAGGGCGGCCACCTGCACCTTCCCTCGCCGCCGGGGCGGCGCGGTTCGCGGCCTCCTCCTTCCCTTCTTCCTTCCCTCCCTCTTTCCCTCCCCGCCGCCATGGGGAGCGGCCGTCCCTCGCAGCCGGGATGGCGGGCCTCTTTCCCGGCCCGGCCGCCCCTATTTATAACCGCTGATCCGCGCCGGAGCGCTCCGCCTCCCCGCCCGCCCGCAGCGCCCGCCGCCCTCAGCCCCGAGCGCTGCCGGCCCGGCCCCCGCCCGCGGCCCCCTTTGTGTGTGACCTACTCGGGAGCCGGCCTCTCCCGACCAGGCCCCCGGGCTCCCGGTTCTTCGCTCTGGGAGCGCCGTAAAACCGGGCTCCCCGCGGCGCCTAGCGCCGTCTGCTCTCCTTGCGCACCCCAAACTCCCCCAGGCTCCTCGTTACCGCATCCTTTCTCTTCCTGCCTTTCGCTCTCCTCGCCCACCTTCGGGCCTCTGGCTTCTGCTTTTGCCCCGGCCTCCGCTTCTTCCAGCAGTTCTCAGCTTTTCTCCCTGCGCTGTGCAGCACTTTTTTAAACTTGGTCCTTCACGGAGCCTAGAATTTATTAATTTTTTACCTTTCCTAGGCCTCTGCTGGTCTTTCTTTCTGGCTGGAAGCTATTCTGTTTTGATCTCTGCTTCGTCCGTGGGTTTCTGCCACTCCCCAAAAGTTTTAGCCCTGCAGTCTCTTGCCTCCTTTTATTTTCTCTCTGTGCCTTTAATGTCTTGTTTCTTTTGTCTCTGTGCATGTTCTCCAGTTTCCTTTAAGCAGTTATTTCTAGCTCAATGATCTCTAGCTTTTCATTGTTCTGTCTTTCATGAAGGCTGCCTCTTCCCAACTTTTTCTAGTTGTGTCTCTTGTTGGCCTTTGCATGCCTTTGTGTCTGGATTAGCTTCATCCCAAAAGATGAGGTGGTTGGGGTTTTCCAGGTTACGGAGATTTTTCCCGTTTTGGGAGAGGTCAGTGTCTGACCAGTGCACCTCTAGATGAAGCAGCGTTGAACAGTGTTATGGTAACTCTGAGACAAATGCACATGAAAGTAACTTGGAGGTGGTTACCTCCTAAACTCTCAAACCTCTGAATACTGAGCTCTTCAGGACTAAAAATTGTTAAGAGAATGATGCAGCCTGGAGACCCACTCCTGCTTAGTTGAAAGTAATATGAGAAGGTGAATTAGTTTTTCATGGACTAGCATTTGTTTTTCTATTTTATCTTGCTGTAGAGGGATTAAGGATACTGTAACTTGTAATGTTACATTGATTCTTAGTGCATGACAGATTAACAGTGTTTTGTAATGACTAATCCTAAAAAAAAAAATCCTCTTTAATTATTTCCTTGTATGAAAGGTTTGTACAGGCTGTATAGTTTTCTCAGTATAATTGCTTAGGTGAGGAATGCACGACTTGAAGTTCAGCATATGATACTACTATATTTTTTGGATATCTAAAAAACAAGGCATTATATGTTATTCACTGATAAGTACCTGTCAGTCAATTTAAAAGATGACATATCATAATAAAATTTGGGCATTGGCAGTAATCTTAAGGTACTAACTTTTTCTTAACTCTGTGTTATTTTTGTTTATTGCTTATGTTTTTTCAGGCCCGGGGCAATTAAAATTCACTTGTTCAGCTTTTCAGCACCATTTAAGCTTCACATGCTGTTAAATCCTAGATGATTTCAGCCTTTTTAGTAAAATTCTATCAGGTTTTGGTTTTGTAGTATTTTATAATGTTATTTTAAGTAATGTCATAACGTTTTAATAATAGTGTGGTTTAGTAATATTTTGAAGTGATATTTAAGTTGAAAAGGGCACAATTGGCAAATAAATAGAATTATACTGAAGTTGATATTAGAGGATTCTAACTGAACTTGTTTTGCTTCCCCCCCTCCCCCCCACTTTCCTATATACAGAGACCTAAAGGACAGGGAAATAAAGGTAAGTTAATACCTCGTATTTCTGTATAAATCTATAATACTGCTTTTGTGGAGGATAATGTCTGACAGTCATAGCAAGAGGTTATAGCTATAGGGTGACTTTCATTTCAGAGCAAGATGACAGCAAACTGTGTGCCAAAATATTACTTCCCAGAACTTTTACTGTGGCAGGCACAGCAGTACATCAGTTTACAATGTGTTCTTTTGCAAAAAAAAAAAAAAAAAAAGGCAGAAGTCAATTAAATAGTTATTTCTTTTTAGCTGCCTTTGTGATATGCTTGTATAATCTCTTCTTAACAGTACACCTTGGGCCTTTCTGTTCAGTGAGTAGAATCATCAGGAATAATCTTTTTGAACAGCTTCCTTAGTTTGCTAGACAGCAACCATGTGACTAGTTACTCATATCTGAGCAGAAAACATCACCTTCCTTATTCTCAGAATTTTTATAGTCTTCCTTCATTTTAGCACCAATAACTGATCTTTTGTCAGCGTTTGTAGGCCTTCTGGTTTTCTGCTTTTTTTGTGTTTCTGTCAAGGTTTTAAGTTTTTAAATACCGTGCTCAATGGATTTCTTTCCCACAGAAGGAAGGACCTACTAACTACTTATTATTCTTCTCTCTAAAATTCTTGGCAAGTTGGTTGTAAACAGCATTTCAGATTATATCTTGCAGTATTTTGTCTGGAATTTGTTTTCTCCCTAATGTTCTATTTGGAATTTCTTTCCGCCTAAACAGTCCACTTGTGCCCATTTAATTCTCAGCTGCTCAGCAAAGTGAGCTATAGAATAGCATGCACACAGCTACCTCTGTGTGTTAATGTACTTACGCAGATAAACTTTTTTTTGAGCTCATGTACTCTTTCCCCCTCTTAGTCCATTGTCTGAACTAATCTAATTGTTCTCTGTGAGCTGTCATTTAATGTTATCCACAGCATACTTCTTCTATTATTCTGTGTACGTGCAGATTATCTCCTTCTTGTTACATGTATTGCTTATGAGGTGGCACATGCTTTCCTGATCTCACTGAATTTGGCCTGTTCTTTTTAATTTCTCTGCATTCAGAGAAAAGTTAATGTGTTTACCTTCTCAGGCATTCTTAGTTTGGTCATTCTTGAATACGTGTTCTTTCATATTCTAAAACTTCTACATTTTTTTGGCCCAAAGTACACTTACTAGCTACGTCATGTTTTTGAAATAGTTTCTGGTCATACCTTCCATGTTGTCCTTAAATGAGAAGAAAAGTGAGTCTCATTATAGCAAGTAGTTTCGAATTATTATTTCTCAGTTTTAGTGAGGTTAATTGGATGCATCTGTTAGAGAATCACACGGGTAGTTTTTGAACTATACATGTCTATATATGAACTGGACTGAAGTATTAAGCATTTCTGTTTGGGTGCTATGTTGCAGTGTGTGAAAATGCACTAGTCAGCTTTACTTCGGCTTATTTATGTTAGCATATTTTTGTGTTCTATAATTTGTCACTTCTGTGGAATGTTTGAATCAAAACATATCTCTGTTTGCTATGTAAGGAAGAGATTTTTGCATTTCTGAACTTGGATTTTTTTTTAATGGAGTGCATCCTTTTAAATAATGAACACTCATGATGTGTGCTCTTGATGAAAGTATGACCTAAGTGAAAACTCGAGTGAAACAGAACAATTAATCTCTGTTCTGTTAAATTATTTGGTGTAGTGTCTGTTTAGTGAAACTAAGTTATAACTTAGCATTAGAATAAAGGTCTAGGAGATGCTGCTACCATCTTCAGTGTAGCACAAGTTGTTGGCTTTGGGTTAGAGGCTTTTTCAAGTGGTTGAATTAAGTCAGTGTCAGCAGTCCTTGCTGACACATGTTAGCAGACAGTAATCTTTCAGTTGTTGTGATAGGTTTCAGCTTAGAGGAGCTTTGAGGGAAGATGTGATACTGAGTTAACAGACCAATCTAAAGTTGCTTCTGTGCATAAGAGTGGTAATGTTAAGGCAGAAGCTGTCCACATATCTGGTAGAGAGCATGTGAGAGAATGAGTGAGCAGTAAAAAGGCTGTATCCATATTTCATATTGAAATGAAAAATATTAGACCTGCAAAGGATATTGGTAGGTAGCTGATTTTTATTGTCTAGTAAAATGCCTTGGATGCTTTATTCTGATTGATTATAAACCGGTGTAGTGTGCTGTTTCCTTTGACCAAAATTTGTGGGACTGAAGTTCTACTGTGTAGAACAGTACTATCTCTTTGTTGTATCAGATATTCACGTTGGTATTTCAGAGACTTGAATGAGTATATCATCCTGTCATGAAAGTTTTCTTATTCTAGTTGTCAACTACTGTACAGTTGACATAAAACATCAGAACTGGCATCCATCAAATTATGACTTATAGGGGAGTGGAGGAAAAAAAGGCATTCCTGAAACTCCTTTTCTTTTTCCCCCCTTTTGTTTTTTTGTGCCATTGTATCAAATTTGTCATAGGAGGGTGCTGACTTGTTTTTATGCTTGTGTGTATAAAAATTTTTTGTTTCGTAGGAAGCTTAAATGCAGTTATTAGGTTTAAAACAAGAATGAAATGTTTCATGTTTCTTTTAGTGTTTATTCTTCACATTAAAGTGTGATGACTTCTAATGAAAAAGGTATTCTTGTGCCTTTGCCCATCATTTTTTGTGAGTGGTTATTCCACGGATAATAGCAGTTAAAAGAATATTAGCTTTAAATTCCTCTATTTGATGACTTGCTTCTTCCCAATATCTAATTACACTGTATGTTTTCACAGTGTTTGCAGAAACATATGGTATTTATAGTGTTGTATTGATACAGATATTTTTAGTATCTGTAGATTAGTTTCAATTAGTATTCTTCATCACTGCCCTGTTCAGTTGGAGCACTTAGCATGAGATTTTGGGAATCAGGCATTCATTTCCTCTTGTTAAATATCTGTGTGGGCTAAATTCTTCTCTATTAACACATTATGTAAAGTAAGAATGAAAAGCTAAAGGAACAGGCTTTCAGTGATGCTGTTTCACTGGGAAATGTATATATTTTACTAGGAAAAACGTTAGTGTAGAAATATTTTGTCACTGACTTGATATCTCAGTATTCTACAAAGTGAATAAGAAAGAAAATGTATTTACAAGAATATTTTGTTAGTTGTAATGTCAGACGAGAAATAATTCTGTCTTCAATGACCTTTAGATACCTGTGGAATAATAAATACAGGAGAACTATTTTTTATGAAGATTGGCTGTCAGTGTGAGATTAATTTTGATGGGACTCTAGTCTTTACATACATCTGTTTATTCCTTTACTTGTGGTTGCATACTTTTAAGAAACTTGTATGCTGCTGCCCATGTTTTGCCTTATAATAGAACTGTGTTGAAGGGTTGTGCTGTCTGTACTATTTGGTTAAGTCTAAGCAGTGGATATGACATAAACAAAATGTTTTGAGGCTTATCCTGTGTGTAACTGGGCCAAATATAAAGAGGAATTCCAGCTCATTAATATGTTACCATTGTGTGTAAATTCAGGATGGTACATGACCTTAACTGAAATTATTCATGGGGGAAAAGACCCCCCCCAACACCTAATGTTCAATTTAAATGTGGTGTTTAATTAGGAATATTGTTCTATCCAGTTCTAAACTGCATCGTGCTCAGCATTGCTGGTCATATTTGACTGTTGCTAGTATAGAAATGCAGTGTACCAGTTAATAACTGAAGTATCTGGTGTTCTTTTGAAACTTCAAGAAGGTATTCAAGATACAGGTTGCTTTCTTCCCAGATAATTGCTTTGAAAAAAACTTGTGTTAAATGATGAATTTTTACCTCTTTTACTGCTGTCTGAAGTTAATAAAAATTTCCAGGATTTTGATTATTCCTTGTGATTATATCTATTACTTTGTCATTTCTTTCAGCTAGTTTCATTTACTGAAGGCAGTTTTGTTTTAGGGATGTTGAAGTCAAATGTGAAAAAAAATTAAAGCACCATTTGGCTTACAGTGTGAATTTTGGGTGGCAACCCCCCTCCCCCCAATGAAGCAAGAAAAAAAACCCTGACTCTTAAACACTAATTTCAGCGAAGTTGAATATTTAATTACATGGTTGTATATGCTTTTGAGAAGCTTTTGCTAAAAGAGGGAAACCATAAAGTTAGTTCCTAACTCAGTTTTTAAAAATTCAGAAAATCTGCTGTTTGTTGTAATTTCTGCAGTCGTGGTTTTTCAGTGCACCTTACTGATTGTCCTGAGACTTTTTTCCCCCCGGCACTGAACCCATTTGACAAAGAAAAAAAGTTGCATTTGGATAACCAGTAATTTATTTTTGAGAACAGATCTTCATCTTCAGGTTGTGTAATTGAAAGTGCTGGTTTAAGTCCCTGTTCTGCTTTGCACCATGGGAAACAGTGGAACTTAGCAGAAATTTGCACAATGTGGCTTTGTTTGAATAGTAGCCTGGGGGATGGTAGAGAGACACTTCAAGTAATTTGGGCAGCTGGAGAATCCCAGGTAGGTGTAATGTCTTAGATGAAATGAAAGGTACTAGGAGACCAAGAAGAGCAGGTAGGAAGAGATTCCAGCATATAGTGGCATATGTGTTGAGAAAGGCTTGTAATCACCCTTTGGGACTTTTTATTTCTGTCTTGCTTTGTCACCTCAGAGCTTCAGAGATGTCACTAATGCAGTACAGTTATGTAGGAAATAAAGGATTAAATAGCTGAATAGTGGTCTCCTTCAGAGGTTGTCTTGGTGGGTAACTGCTTTTCCTCCTGGCAGGAGAAAGCTGTATGTTGCAACTTTCCCTGAACCTATTGAATATGTCTATAGATCAGGTTGGTCTGCACATTTGCACTTGCTCTGGTACTTCCGGAAATGCTGGATTTACTGCCTGTGCTAATAAGGTGTGCCTGTAGTTCTTCATCTCTGTGGATCTCAGGAAAGAATAGTCAGGATTAGACTGTTCTAGCTGCCATCTTTGCAGTCCTCTCCTGAGATCTGATCCTCACGATCAGTAGAATGAGCTATTTTGTTTAAATTGGAATGGTGCTTAACAATAGTATGTATTTCAATGTACAGTTGGTTAAGAAGTGTCACCTAGATTGAAAGTGCAGCGTAGATTTTCCAGAGAGTATTCTAATACAGATTTATTTTTAGTTTCAGTACAGAACGGTTCGATTCATCAAAAGGATGCAGTAAATGATGATGATTTTGAGCCATATCTAAGTAGTCAGACAAATCAGGTAAGTGAACATTGGTTACCACCTTGAAGTTAACTTTGACATTCAGCTGACTTCCAGACTTAATTTTTGATTTCTTACTGTTACTGACTTGCCTGAATATACATAAAAATACAAATTTATGTCATATTTTGTCTCATCATACAATATCTTAAGCAGATGAAGAATTCTTAGGAATTCTGGAAAAGCTTCAGTTAAAAAGCATGCTTTGATGTCTGCTCTAGCTTCAGAAAGATGCAGTTACAAGAAACTTGAGCTAAAAAACAAACCCCAAACCCTTACATTTAAAACAAAATCATCATTTTGGATGCAGTCCAAAACAACAGCTTTATTGGCTCTGAGAATATATTAAGTGCTTGGACATTATTTCTTTTAAAGATGGTAGAAGTAGCTCACAGCTGATGGCATAATAGATGGAAGCTTAATATCACTACAGCTTGTTGCAACTCTTCCGCCAAGAAGCTAATGGCTTGACTTCCAGAGCTGTGAATTGCCTCTGTAGTTGAAAGTTAATGAGTTATGTTAAGTTGGTAAATTGGAGTGGTCTTGAGAAAGTGCAAGTTATTAAAAGGCTAAGAATTTTGCTCGCCTTCACTTTTTTTCCCGATAATACAACATTAGGAAGCATCAGCTAGAGGATGATATATTGCAGTTTTTTCTACAAAACAACACCAGAAGTCATACAGGGGTAGTCCTTCAAATGTCTCAAGAAGCAAATGGTGTGATTTCCCAGGAGTCTGTCTGGTGTAGTACTGATTTAATGCCCATTCACCATAGCATGGATATGTTCCTTTTTTTTTTTTTTTTTTTTTTGCTACTCCTGAAACAGGCATCTGTTTCACTATAATATTCTGTTGGAGTCTCCAATTAGAAGTGAGAAATATGACAAAATCTCAGAATGCCACATTTTAAAATCATAGTTGCAGGTATTCTTCTTTAGTTATGAAGGTACAGTTATGGCTTGTTTTAGAGTAGCTTGTTGATACTGTTGGCATGGAGGCATTTTAAACCTAGCTTAGTAGCTAAAAATGAGGATAATGTTCCAGAAAGAGAGGGGGTCTTCAATGCTTTGAGAAGGTCTTTTGAAGAAATGACCATATCTGACAGATACCTTACTCATCTTTTACATTGTGAGGAGTGGTGGAAGTTACAAATACATTCATATAACCCTTAAAAATGGTTTGGATTGTATTACAGTTTTTTTTTTTTTCCCTGAGCATAATTTTCAATATTGCTGATTTTTTTTTTTTTTTTTCTTGCAGAGTAACAGCTATCCACCAATGTCAGACCCATATATGCCTAGCTATTATGCTCCATCCATTGGATTTCCATACTCTTTAGGCGAAGCAGCATGGTCAACTGCAGGTGACCCTCCAATGCCATATTTGACAACTTATGGACAGATGAGCAATGGTGAACACCATTACATACCTGATGGTGTATTTAGTCAACCTGGGGCGTTAGGAAATACCCCTCCATTTCTTGGGCAGCATGGATTTAATTTTTTTCCTGGGAATGCAGACTTCTCTACATGGGGGACAAGTGGATCTCAGGGACAATCAACGCAAAGCTCTGCTTACAGCAGCAGCTATGGCTATCCACCTAGTTCTCTTGGGAGAGCCATAGCAGATGGACAGGCTGGATTTGGCAGTGATACTCTGAGCAAGGTGCCTGGGATTAGCAGCATTGAGCAAGGCATGACTGGACTGAAAATTGGTGGAGATATGACGGCTGCTGTAACAAAAACTGTAGGTTCAGCTCTGAGCAGTACAGGTATGACAAGCATTGCAGCTAACAGCGTGCCCCCAGTTAGCAGTTCAGCACCTAAACCGACCTCATGGGCTGCAATTGCAAGGAAACCTGCTAAACCTCAGCCGAAACTCAAGCCTAAAGGTAACGTGGGCATTGGGGGCCCTGCTGTACCACCGCCACCTATAAAACACAACATGAATATTGGAACTTGGGATGACAAAGGGTCAGTGGTAAAAGCACCCCCAGCTCAACCAGTACTGCCTCCTCAGACTATAATCCAGCAGCCTCAGCCATTAATTCAACCACCACCACTGGTGCAAAGCCAACTGCCTCAACAGCAGCCTCAGCCACAGCAACCACAACAGCAACAAGGACCTCAGCAGCAGGCCCAGCCTCACCAGTTGCAGCAACAACAGCTGCAAAACCGCTGGGTAGCTCCTCGTAATAGGGGTGTGGGCTTCAGCCAGAACAATGGAGCTGGTAGCGAGAACTTTGGTTTAGGTGTTGTATCCGTCAGCTCCTCACCTTCTGGTGTGGAAGTGCACCCAGTGCTGGAGAAACTAAAGGCCATAAACAACTACAATCCCAAAGACTTCGATTGGAATCTGAAGAATGGACGTGTGTTTATAATCAAAAGTTATTCAGAGGACGATATTCATCGCTCCATTAAGTACTCTATCTGGTGTAGTACTGAGCATGGTAATAAGCGCTTGGATGCTGCTTACCGGTCCCTGAATGGAAAAGGCCCACTCTATTTACTCTTCAGTGTGAATGGCAGTGGACACTTTTGTGGAGTGGCTGAGATGAAGTCTGTTGTGGACTACAATGCATATGCTGGTGTCTGGTCTCAGGATAAGTGGAAGGGGAAGTTTGATGTCAAATGGATCTTTGTCAAAGACGTTCCCAATAACCAACTGCGACATATTCGCTTGGAAAACAATGACAACAAACCGGTTACCAATTCGAGGGACACTCAAGAGGTACCCTTAGAAAAAGCCAAGCAAGTGCTTAAAATAATTGCTACTTTCAAGCATACCACCTCAATCTTTGATGACTTTGCACATTATGAGAAGCGTCAAGAGGAGGAGGAAGCCATGCGTAGGGTAAGAAATCAGTGTCATTACAGTAGCTCTTTTTTTTCTGTTTTTGGAAACCTTGTTTTTCATTCATCTGGAATTTCTGTCTGCAAGTGTTAAATTAGAAAGTGGTACATTTTACTCTGTGTCTACTTTAAGTAACGGGCTTTTAATGAAAAAATTTAAGTTCCTGTAACTTGTTTGTTAGTTCAGTCATCTGTTTAATCACTAAGGTAGGCCTGAATATGCAGACATCTGACATGTTCTCCTTCTTCAATGCAAATGAAAACAGAATTGAGTCCATTATCCATAACTGAAGTCTTCTTGCTTAGATTTTTACAGTTTCTGGATGTCACAAAAAGTACCAGGAATTAGAGAAGTGTACTTTATTTAGCATGACACTTCAATTCAAATTCTGCTTTAATGAAATGTTAACAGCATTATTAAGGTGAAAAGAAGGTTTTCTCCTTGATTCAGTTTATCTTTTGTGGAACTGTGAAATGCAGAAGTGATACAGTGATGGCTTGTATAGTGTTGAAATAATTTTTTGGCCTTTCTGATAGTGCATTTCATAAAGGAAGTAATTTGTAATTCATTTCTGCAAGGAAGAGTAAATGTGATAACTCTGTAGAGAAACTTCTAGTTTTAGAGGCATTTCAGGAAATCAGACAAGGGAAAAGCATTTAATTCAAGCAGTTTTATAGTACTTGTCTACTTTGTCTTGTGTACCCTTCCTAATCATAACACTTGTGCTCACTGTTGGCCACAATATTTACTTTTCCTATATTTACTTTCCAAACTTGCCAGTAACTGTAAACGCATGATTTGTCTCATGGTTAGAAGCATTTCAGGAGCTATTTTTACTAGTTAGATGATAGGCAAGTATTCAAAAATGGGAGTTGCCATCAGTACAGTTTGTTGCTAATAGTCTCTGTTCATCATGTCACACCAATCAATGAATAAAAACCTCCACAAGTTTAGGATTTATGCTAACTAGGGGCCCTGAGATATGTGAAGCTGAGAATTTGTTCACTTGAGGCTGACACATAAAGAAGCTGCAAAGCAGGTGAAACGTTTACTTCTCTAGGTTTCTAATCCTACGATGGTTTCACTCCTGTTGTGTGTTCCTAATCCTTCAACATGTATGTTGCATCTCCTGTAGAAAGAACAGTGTTGGGCATACCCCAAATCAATTTTGTTGTACTGTTGCACAGCTCTGCAATAAATTGTTATGTTGAAAGTTTTCTGTTGCTGGAAGGCTAGATGAGTATCCCAGTTGGTTATGTAATGCCTTTTGGATATTTTTCCTAAAAAAAAAAAATGGATTATGCCTGAAATGAGTACCATTACTTTCATGGTATCTTGATGATGGGGTGATGGACTGCTTTCTTAACTGGTATTCAATGTAAGGGGCAAACTTTGACCTTTTCAGGCTTTGGTACAACGTCATCAAGTCTAGAATCACCAGCCAGTCTAGGGAGGTGGTTGTCCGACTCTGCCCTGTGCTAGTGAAGCCTCACTTTGAATCCTGTGTGCAGTTTTCAGTGCCACAATATAAGAAAGACATAAAGCTGTTAGAGAGCATCCAGAAGGGCCACAAAGATGGTGAAGGGTCTGGAGGGGAAGCTATGTGAGAAGGACCTGTGGACACTTGGTGTGTTCAGCTTTAGGATACTAGGGGGAGGCCTCATTGTGGTCTCATGAGGGGAAGTGGAAAGGCAGACACTGATTTCTTCGCTCTTGTGACCAAATAGAAGGAAAGAGAGTGGTTGGGCACTGGAACAGGCTACCCAGGGGACTGGTCACAGCTCCAAGCCTGACAAGAGTTCAAGAAGTGTTTGGTCAGTACTCTCAGGTAGATGGTGCAATTCTTGGGCCTTCCTGCACAGAACCAGGAGTTGGACTTTCGTGATCCTCATGGGCCCTTTCCAGACAGTCTGATTCTGTGATTTTTGTAATGTTTCAGGAGGACTAAGATTATAATGCATCTCTGTAGCCTTCATGCTTCAGTATTTTCTAAATTTTCAACATTTTGAGCTATTTCACAAATAACTGGTTTGCTTCAAAAATATCTCCTTTTTTGAAAAAAGAAAAAAACTTTGAAAAAAGTCATAATTCAGACATGCCCTAGCAACTCAGGAAGACTCTTTTATTGTGGTTTTGTTCCCTCAATAGTAGGTAAAAGCCATAAAATGTAATGAAGAGGAGGAATGTAGATTAGTGGAAATATTTCTATGTGTGCTAAACTTAAAATTCAAAGTACTTAGGTCAGCATTTAGTAGGTTTTGAACTGTCATGGTGGGTATTTGAGTAATAAAGCAACATTGCTATTTGTGTAATATCTTCAGAGAAACATCCACTATCTGTATGACTCAAGTACTGACCTCTTTGTTTCTTTGTTCCTTTCCCGACACTATTGAGAGAAAACATACTTGTCAAGATATTTCCAATAGTGGCCGTAGGCTCTTTTACAGCAATGCACAAATTGGTTTTTGTAAACAATTATGAAAAATTGCTACAGAACTGTGTAGGTTAGTTGTGAGGTTTTCTCTTTGTTAGATGACTTTGAGGTGTGCCTTAAGCAATTTAATATAGACTTAAAAATATAGGAAATTCAAATAAAACCAGTAACATCTACTGAGAGTTTATCTTTAGCATTCTCTTATGATTGAATGTTGATTTTAAATCTGTGTTTTTTCTTTTATCACACAGTGTACAAGCAATCTGTCTTTAAACTGTAAACATACAATTGTTAACTCTTATGATTCAAGTCTGTAAATGGACCAATTAGTATTTTAAGCTCTGGTTTATGGTTAATTGAATAACTCATTACCTAGTGCCAGCTAAGCTTTCATGAAGCTGTATTTAAATACATGCACTTTTCTACTGCCAGTACAACTGTGTAAATTAAGTTTGTGTTCATTTTCTTTGGCAGCTGAGGCAATCACTTTGTTTCCAGTGCTTTGGTGATAAAAAAATATGCTTATAACTGTTAATAAAATATTAAATGCATCAGGCAGCAATAGTCCCTTCCATGTTCCTTGAAATGCAATTGTTATTGCATAGGTGGTTGCAAACTTTCATACGGCCATAAATCTGCAAAAAATACAGTAAACAGCAAATGATTTAGGGATTTAATTTCTTTTATAACTGTTCATCATTACAGCTAATTTATCTTAAAATAATTGGTTGTAAAAGTTTAATCCTAACAACTCAGGCGGATCAATAATTCATTTTCAATATGGCCTAGCAGTATGTTTTATTAAAATATGGCAGCACACTTCTGAAAGTGCAAGGACTAGTCACTGATAAACATGAAACTTCAGTAACTTTGCCATGAAAACGACAAAGAATAGTCTCTTTAAGCATAAATATTAGAACTTTAGTGTCTACCACTGTTTGATGTGGATAAGGTATTTACAGCTGGGCTTGTGCAGTAATCATTCCTTTTCTCTTACAGCTCAGGTTCCAGACTCCTATTTTAAACATAAAAATGCTGTGATCTTTTACCAAAGGATCAGTGATGTTTTTCATGAATTCTGTCAGACATGGATTGAAGTAATCTGGAGTTCCATTTGTCTTTAGTTAACTGCTGCTTTGTGGTGTAAATGTGCTGATTTGTATGCATATTATTTAAAAATATGTACTATTGTCTTTCAACAGAAAGGTACAATATCTAAATGAATGAAACAAATCTGAAAATATGACTTTTAAGATGACATAATTTCATTTTAGAAAATGAAAGGTATTGAAAATAAAGAAGAACATCTGTAGTAGTAGCTTTACTCTGATCTTCAGTAAGTATATGGGTGAAAATAAAATGTGGCTCTGATTAAAAATGCAGTTGTTGGCAGATTACAACTTCCTTGCCTTCAGATGGTGGCTTATTATCTGTTGTCCTAGGACTTCTTTTGGTGCTTTTTGATGGAGAATTTTACTTTTGTAGCATATAGCGGGGAAGAAAGGTCATGGTTTTCATGTAATTGTAGAGTGCTCTAGATGGTTTTCTTAATGTGATAGTCCAGAAAAGTAATTGATTTTTATTCATAGAAGAACTCAGAAGATAGAAGAATTCAGTAGATATTTGTGTTTATCTAATTTACATTTGTATTTTTTTTTTAACCTTTTAGGAAGCCTTGAAATGGCAGATAAACAAGCCTTTAAAATTTTGGCTTTTTTCTGTTGTATTACATATCTTGTAATAGGAATGCTGACATAGTTAGAACTTCTTGACTCTCAAAAAGAGTAGTTTTTTCCCCTTCATTCTGATACCAGTGTAACTTTGTTTCTCTGATAATTGGCTCATTATCAGACTGCAGTGTTAAGCAGTAACTCCTTTCCTTTCTAGGACATTGCTGACTTTGTGCTTGATTTGATATTTCTTAAAAATATCTTGAAGGGAGAAAATATCCATTAAGAGTGAACTGTAGCTGCTTCTTCTTCCTCTTAACCCCCAATCATCAATTATTGTATTATAATGTCAAAATCAGATATAGATCCATTCACAGATTTTCAGTTAAGGAAAACAGGTGATTGACAAAATTTTAATGCAGTTAGGTGATATCTGTATTAAACAACTTTTAAAAGTTCGTGTGTTTACATCTAAAAGAGGTTTATGTAATAAACATGAAACTATCCTAAAGAGGGTTATGTAATTAATATCTTCTGAGAGACATGTTCATTTCCTGTATGCTTTTGATGAAGTTTCAAGGGACATTATTTTGCAATTTCCTTGAACTTCATTTTTATCAAGAGTGTCATCTTCATAATTGGAAGTGAGAAAGTAGAAACAGGAAACACTTTTTTTCCCTTCCCTTGATAGTTGTGAGATGAATATGTACCCCTGCTCATGGAAGAACATTATTTGGAGCTAGAATAAATTTGAACATACTGCTCCAGAATTTCCTTTCCATGATGGTGTGCTTATTTGGCATGTCTTCATTTGCTTTTGCATCTTCAATCTTTTGGAAAAACTTAATGACCTTCATGTTCTTATGTTACAGGCACAGGGATTTCAAATGTCTGTTTTCTGTGCATTTGGTAGAGTCAATTCTTTCTCTTCCAAAGTATAGTTTAGAAGTTATTATAGGATGGGGATAGATATTATGTTGTGGTCTCTTACAGAGTGACCGTGTAAGAGTTTGAGCAGTGATGTTGCCTGCATTTCTCTAGTGATGATGCAAGACAGAAAGTGCAGTATTGGACTGTTGAATAAAAGAGGTGGGAAGTAATTAAACTCACAGGCAGTCTTAGTTCACAGCAGTACTTATACAGATGTTTTTGTTTGAAACCCTCACCTGAAAATCAAGCCTGTAAAGTCTTTTTACAGAGTGGATTCAACTTCTCCTACTCTGGGAGTGGAAAGACCAATTTCTCCTGTAAAATAGGGACCCCTATTGGAAAAGCTAGGAATATCAACCAAATGGTTTATTTGAGAGACCAGTCACTTTTTGGAATCTAATACTTTATGTTCTTAAATATCAAGGCAGCTACCTAAGACAAGACTTCAAACTTGAGTTGAGCTGGATATGTGACAGTTGAACCTTTTCTAAATGCTATGTCTTTTAAGTTCTGATTTTTGAAGTAAATGAGAAATTCTGTCTCTTGTTCCAGAGGAGAAGCAGAAGTATACACAGATAGCTGTAAAAATTCATGAGGCAGCCTTCTGCTTCCTGCTGCATCTCCTCAGATTTCAGTGCTGCATTAAGAACAAATAGTCTAGAACAGTGATGCTTTTCCTGCAGTTTGCATGGAAGAAATATGGCTGCGTTTTGCAAGAAAGTCCCAACCTATGGACTGTTCACAGCCTTGCTTCATTGATTCATACTGCTGATGGGCTTGCTAGCAGAAACTCAGTGGAGACTCCTGGAAATGGTTTGCTGGAATAAATGGGACTTTAAACATACAGATCTTGCATGTGTATTAAAGCTGTTCCTGTAGATTCAGTTGAACTAGGATTGTTTTATATCAAAACATATTTGCTTAAAACTTCATATTCATCTAGCTGAAGGGAAACATTACAAAACTTAGCAGATGATAGCTTTTTGAGCCCAGTTCTTTGTGAATTTTTCAGAGGTTTGGTAGTGTCATTAATATTGAAGAGTAATTATTGTTTTGTTCTGTACCCTATGAATTATAGTCAGTTGTAAAAAGTAAATGTAAACTTCCATGTTCACTGCATCTTCATATAAATAGGAAACCATGATGAAGTAAGTTCATTTTCCACGTGGTAGATTGGAATTTGAGTTACACCTATTCAAAGAGTGGTGAGGTTTAAAGAAAAACTGCCTGAGATATTCTTCCTCAGTGTATTTGTAAGCCCTGCAGTGAATGTTATTTCCCTTCCAAGGCTGCCATAAATTTCTTAGCAGAGCAATTAAATAATGTGTTCTTGTTGCCCATGGGCAACATGAGTAAAACTAACCCAAGTGTCAGAGTCATCTTTCTGCTTCTTTTGATGGGACAGCAGTCATCACTATTTCTATCAGAGGTCATCACTAAATGCAGTTTCTGTAGATTGGGTAAGAAGCTATCACTTGTCAGTCTTTAAAAGCCAATGTTATGCTCTGAGCATTGTTAACAAATAATAATGAGGATCTGGAGACTTTTTTTTAAAAAAAATCGTTTTACTGAAATGGCTGGCTTGTAGATAATTAAAGTTTGGTATTTCACTATATAATGATGTACAGTGCTGAAGCAAAGCTCTTGCTACTTGTAGTTAGAATTGGCTGATCTGTCACAGGAAGTAGCTGCTTGGGAAGACAAGACTGGAAGGGGTTTTCTGGCTCATGGAGTTCAAGCTTGGTTACTGCAGAGCCTTTCCTTGTTGTGTGTTATTATATGGTATCTTTAAGTAGTTGGGTTTCTTTCTCCACCTCTTCTGAATGGTTGTACCCTGTGGAATTTCAGAGAAGGATTAATGTCTTACTGCTTTTATCATTACCATAATAAAATAATTTGGTCTGTTCATGTTCTACTAAGAGTGTGTGAGTTTGATCAAATTTAAATTTATTACTTTTTTACAATAATTTTTTCACATTTTTTCCTCTAATAGGAAAATATACTTACAAGTATGTTTCAGTGACTAAGTAAAATGCCATCAAAGCTAGTAGGAAGAATAAATAAATTAGAAGTTGAGGTCTTCTGGCTTTTGCAGAGTTTCTTAATATTTGTGCTTGAGAGCCTTATATTCTGTAGTTCAACTGATCTGCAGCAGCAGGGTCTCAAGATGAGTATTAATTTGTGAAGCTTACTGAGAGAAGGAGCTACTCTGAAGTTGTAAAACCTTATTTGACTTTTTATGTTAACTTTGATTTTTTAATTTGTGCCTTGTGGTTTTCATGTTGGGTCTAGGAATAGAAGAAAATTAGTGTTTAGGGAGGGAATGGCATCTTCACTGGAAAAATTTCTAGGTTTATTTAAGACTTCTAGAGACCCTTCTCATCTATTCCTTCCCTCCCTTTCTCCCAGAATTCCTAGAAGTGCTTCTCAGAGAAATGTATTTAAATATATTAATATATTTCTGTGTTGAGGAGATGTGCCCTCTTTAGTTGAGAGTTCAGGAGTGAGAAGTTGAAAAGGACCAATGTTTTACACAACTTTAAAGTTTCAGTAATCTAGTTTACATTAACAGCCAGTGCTAAAAATGGAGTAAACAATTTCTGGCATTTTTCACTTTTCTAGTAATCTGTTTTTCATTGTGGTTCTCAAGCACTAAGGTCAGTGCTTATGCTCTCCTAGCTTTAATGGTACACTGGAGCAAAATAAATTGCAGATGATGGCTGATGCCATTAGTAAATGAGATTTCATGAACTTTGCTGTGGCTTCTTTCACCACCTCTCCAGCTGCCTGCTCTGCCTCTGCCAGGTGTTTCTGCCCACGCAGCACAGTTGGCAGAGCAGATGAGTGCCCGCGCCTCGCTTCACAGAATGCAGTCTGACATGTTAGCTTACACTGCAGATGAGCAGGGCTTCTAAGTTGAAGATTAAATCACAGTTTGCAGTAAAGCAGCTTCTGAAGCTGTTGTGAGAATGCTGCCTCTTGGGAGAGGGGCAGAGTAGACAGCTCCAGGCATGAACACTTTAAACATTGCAGTAAGAGGCAGAGGTTTGGCAAAATTCTAGGGGCTTTTTTGTTTTGTTTTGGGTTTTTTTTTCAGATATAGCTAATAATGCTGGAGGGTGTGTGGGAACTCTGCAATTGGCCCATGTAAGTTTGCAAGCCTGGATAGCTTCCAAATGGACACCTTGAAATGCTTGCAACTACTGTAAAAATCAGCCAGAGTCATTCTTTCAGATCTGCCTTTTCTGACCTTGATCTTCAGTTTGTGAGACCTTGGAAAAACAGTACAGCCAAAGACTGTAGTAGCTTCTTGTTCTTGTTAGGCTACATTTGCATTTACATGTAGTCTACTTAAAATGAAGCCTTTTAATTTACCTTCTTTGTGCAAAGAAATCCCAAAGTCAGGGTTGTGTGTGTCTCAGTAGTTTCTTTCAAATCAGATCAGGAAACATTTTTGTTGCTTTGAATTTTGGGATTTTGTTAGCACAGAGGTTTTCATTATATCTGAGGATAAATTATGTTGCAGCTACTTCTCAGCATGGGATCATTCAATTAATGCTCTGAATTCAGACAACTAAAATTTGGAAGTAAGTCAGCTTCACAGTTCAGACCAAGTTAATTTCAGAGTTTTGTTTGTACTAGATTGATGTGCATTTCTAAGGCCTAAGCAGTTTTTAGATTCACCTTTACTTGGTTTGTGCAGAAAGTTATTTGCATGTGTGAAATCTGCTGGCATATGGTCTGCAGCTGACAGTACCACTAACCAACCAATATGTTCCCACATTGTCTTGATTTGAATGGTACTTAATTTCCATATCATGTTTGTAAACTCCCCCTAAAACTGGGTAACCTGACCATGGTGAGTTCTGAAGTGAAGTTGAGCTTTGTCAGGGAACTTAAATATATGTGAGAAAGTTCTCATCCAAGAGCATTGCAAGAGATGTGATAACAGTTTTTGCTTATCTGAATATAAGAAATTAAATTAATTGGGTAAAAGAGAAGTGGTTATGCTGGAAAATTCTACTCTGGTGCTGGAAACCTTCTTGAGGTAGTCTTCTATTAGTTTGTTTATAATCACAAAAACCCCTGAACCAAAACAAACAACAACCAAAACCACCAAAAAATCCAGGAAAAAATTTTTTTTGAGATAGAAAAAGGCAGTGGTCCAGGAGTGTGATCTGACTTGGAGCTGGGGGGGGGGGGGGGGGGTTGGTTTTGAGTTGGATACCACTTTGTGTGTTTTGAGTAAATCACGTCTTCTTTATCTCTGTTTCACAGTACAGAGTGCCAAATGTCACTGATACCAGTATTTGAAGAATGTAGAGTTTACTTGCATTGAAAAATGTCATGCTTGTATGTCTGCTTGAAGTATTTAAATATAAATGTAGTAATATGTAATTTTGAGACTACAAGAAAGATGTGCTGATGTTTTGAAGCCTTTTTTTTTCCTCTGTAGAATTCAAAGCGGATGTAAAATTTGCAACACCTCCTTTTACTTCATCAAGTGGAAGAGGGTAGTCAGGGTATCATTCCTTTGCTACTTTGAATTTTTATGAACTTAAATACATTTTGAGTTGAGGCCTTTACAAAGCATTGTGTTGTCCAGTTTATAGCACAGCACTTTGAAATGCAGAGTCTTTCTAGACAGCCTGAGTCAGTGCTTATCTATGTGATACTTTCAAATGAACAGGAACTGATGATTTTAGTTGTATAGAGGTTGTATTTAAAATTGTTATATATTTTAACATTGCAGTTTCATAGGCTCCTACTTACTACCACAGGAGTGTTTTTCGACACTTTGTGAAGTTCTTGCAGTTGAAGTCTGCTAATATTAGAGGAATAATCTGAGATGTGCCTGAGCAGGCTATTTTTACATGCCTTACATGTGAGGCATGTATAGTGAGGCATGAGGCCAGTCATCATCTGTTTTCAGCCAAGAGTGCATTGTTAGGATATTAGCTTGTATTAATGTCTGATACTATCAATCTTAAAAAGCAGTATCTTACTATGAAAATATTATGTATTTTGAACTAGGAAAAATAATTTTCTAGCAGAATAGTGCAAGTATCACCTTCCCTTTAAATATAATGAAATTCTGCTCTAGCAAATGTCCAGTCTTAGACATACAGCTTATGAGCTGCTCATTGTGAAAGCCCGAGACTGGGCTTTATTGTTTTGGTTTTCATCTAGAAGCAACTCGGAGATCTGTCTTGGAAAGGACAAGATGGCCAGTAATAACCAGTATAAATGTTACATACTTTCTTCTTTCAATAGACAGTCTTTTTGGCAGAATCTGTGTGGGGTCATATGCTCATATGCAATTTTCTTAAATAGTTGCTAGCATAATAAAGTTTCAATGTGGTGTTGGAGAGAGTGGTTTTGAAATTGTTGTTCAGATGCCTCCTAGGTTATTTTGTTTTCCCTGCTATGTTATTGTTCCATTTATAATATGCAATAATAATAAAAATATGGAGAGGTATTTTATACTTATTCTCTTTTAATGGGGTTGGGAACCTACCTCTCTTCCAAGCAAGGATTTGTATATTTCTTTAATGTGCTCATATGCATTGTACATATAAAGAAAGGTGTTATGGAAAACGTTTTTTGACAAGCTGAGTAGAAGATTTAGGGTACATCTTGCCTTGTTTGCAAGTCCCTTGGTCTCCTTGCTCAGTTCACTTTATGCGATATATTTTACTGTAAGTGAATTTTTGATACCAGTTTTTTTGAACATGTTTGCCTTTTAGTTTGACATATACTTCTGTGTTTCTCTTTAAGGAGTGGATTTAAATTGTGTAATTTCATATTCCTGGAAACAATTGAAGCTTTTTCCTTGAAAGCATGTTGCCCGATTTAGCTGAATTGCAAGCAATGAAAATGCTGTAGTGAAAGAAAAGCCGATAATGTCGATCTGTGTATTAACGTGACTGTCCTGTTTTGTTTTTGTTTTTTTCAGGAGAGAAATAGAAACAAACAATAACTATATGGAGATGTCCTGCTAGAATACAACACTAATGATGTAGACTCTGGAAATGCCTAATATGTCTAAGAAGACGTTATTAAAGCTTTTTTCTGCTTAAGGTGACATCTTTGAACACTTTAACACGAAATTGACTCTTCTTGTAATGGTTCTCATCAGTGCATCTGCCCTTATACTCTCTCACCAAACACACTTGAGAACTGTACCTTCGTCAAGCACTTTCTGTCCTGAAGCTTTTACCAGTATCTGCTGTCTTTTGTATTTATGCATCCTAGCTAAGGCACAGGAGACCGAACGAATGCAAGGATTCATTAACTCTTTGAATTTGTTAAATACTAACATTTAACCATTAGAAGTGGTTCAATGATGTGAGATTCACATTGCTTCAACTTAATTTTTTCTTTGTTGTAGTTTTTTTAATTGTCAGTTTTTAGCTATTCAACAGATTAAAAGCAAATCATGCCATATTTAGTCCTGGAGTAAAACTCAAGTCTAAATGTTCATGTGAAAATTATTGTAGTAATCTTTTAATATGGCAAAGCAACTTTAAGCTGCAGTTTAGCCAAATGAATCGTAACATGAAATTATAATAGAATGACATTTCCCTTGTTTCAAACTGTTTGGTGTAAGAGAATATTAATATGCAGCTTGGTGGACACCACCAGTTAATGCACATTTCTTTATTTTTTTTTTTCTGTAACATGTATACTGAAAAAAAGTGCATTTGTCTGAGGAACTGTTTGTTTGCTACCACTCAATGAATCTCAGTTTTGAGTAAATGTACCTCAGTCTAAATCAGACTTTTTATGACCTTTATAACTACATTTAAAATAATCTTTAATTCCTATTTCTGGGTGTTTGCAAGCCTGACAGATTGCTATCATGAAAGTGAAAATTTACTCCTCTAGGTGATTCACTAGCTAAATAAACATAATTCTTGTTTAGCAAGCATATACTCTGTTTCGCAGATTTTTTTTTTTTGTTTCATTGTGCCAACGTCGAGATGTTTTTCCCCCTTCTTGAACGTATTTTGAGAAAAATACTTTGGTCCATGAAATTGACATGTTCATAACCACGTTAAGATGATTTTTGTTAGAACCATGCAAGAAGAATTTTAGAATGCATATTAAACTGGCCAGTTCTATACTAGTTTTTAACCTCTAAAGAGTATATCTTCTGTTTCAGTTCATATAGCAACACATTCTTTCTGCTGGAAGAGAATATTGAAAAACTGTTAAGCGGGTGTATTGACTGTACAAATTACTGAACAACCTGTACCAAACTCCAGGGATAGCTTTCCCTTTTTAGAACAGCGATGTAGAAGTCAGATATCTTACAGCTTAAAATAGCAGTAGCACATATTATTTCATGTCTTACTGTCCAACACAGATGTTTATATTGTGTTTCAAGTCCTTCATTTACAGATTTTGGCAGTCAAAAGTTCTGGAGCTTAAGTAGCCAAGGTTTGTTTTGGATACAGACAATTTTGCTGACTTTTGCTTTCTCTCTTAAGCCCTTTGCACTCTTTACAACCATGCAAACACAAGAAGTTCGATGTGCAGTTCTTGCTCATTAATTTGAATTTTTTTAGAGACTGCAGAGTTGCAGATCTGAATCTTAATTTTTACTGCCAGTTATCTGGAAGCTCAAAAGGGGGACTACTCCTGTATTTTGGAGTAAAGAAGCAATGTCACTTAGATGTGTAACAAATAGCAAGTGGGATAAGGGAGGGATAAGCAAAGTGCATATTGTAAGCGGAGACTAGGAGACAAAGGTTTCAAGCCCAATCCCTATGAAATTTGGCCTCAGCCCAAAAATTACTGCATCCATCATATCTATTTTCTTGCTAACAGGTTTTATAGCTATTTGTTTTCCTCTGTGGGCTGATTTATTCCAACTGTCATTGATCAGCTGAAGTGGCAAAGGTCAATGTTGTGAGTTCAAAGAATGTAGTTCATCTGTGATTACTCAAGGTATCAGCATGTTTCTGCTTCTTTGTTACAAAAATACCTTACAAAAATTTCCAGAAGTTTCCAGTTACCAGAAAGCTAATGTTGGAGTCAAGCATTCAGGAACTGATTGCATGTGCAACCCTAGTTTGCTTTCACTGCAGTATTCATATTTTTGCAGGCGTTGTTAGTATTTCCTGCCCTACCCCATGCCTTTTTTATTCTAATAGCATGAGCATTGGTCTTATATTGAATCAGGTTTAATATCAAGTGGGTTTATCGCTCTGTTGCAGGCTTTGAAAGCTGGGAAGATGAGACAGGATTGTGAGAGAAGGAGGTGATTACATTGAGAGAGCTGTGACAGTTCTTACACTGTTCCAGGATTGTTAGCAAATCTACAAATAGAAGAGTTTGATTGCTGATGGTGTTAGTCATGTTGCGACCGATTTGCTGACTGCTAAGAGTTTAGTATGTGCAGCTGAAATTAAAAGGATTTTTATGTGCATATGAAGTACTGTAAAAATAGTTTATAACATTGTAAAATCAGCTGTGGAGTGCTGTATTAGTTAATGGACATGTGGAGCTTCTAGCCTTCAGCTTCCTTATGCACAAGTTCTTTTCCTCCAGAAAGAAAAGGAATGGTGCTTATTATCTCAAATAAATGTAGAAATGCCTTTTTTTGGTCTGATTTTTCAATATGGTGACGGTGTTACAATGGTTGCTTTCTAACTTGCTAATCGAGGAATCAGTGGTATCCCTTTTCTGTTCCTGATGCCTCCTTCTTTGTGCCAGCCTTGGTTTTCCTGTGATCCAAAGTGAGCCAGTTCAAGACATTTTCTGCTGCTTTAGTGGTTGGCCAGTTCTCTGTGGCGTTAGGTGTTTAGAAGGGCAATGGTGGGAGGGTGAGAAAGAGATTTGTTCTTTCAGAAGCCTATTCACTGTTGAATAGGCTTAGCTGCACTACAGCTACGCACCTGGGGTTGGTGAGGCAGCGATGCAGCAGAATATTTTCAAGTGGGAAAGGTTCCCCAGGGAGAAAAAACCAAAACCAATTCTGTTTCCAGTGTAAGAGTTTGGTAGTGTACAAATGAGATATGATAATGTCACACATTTGGTGATAAAAAGGGGAGGGAGGAAATGCTGAATATTCTCCATTTTGATTAATTCTTCCAGTCTGAGGAAGCCTGAGAATTGTCAGAAAAAGTTGCTGTGGAAAAGCTTGTCCTACCAACACAATTGGGACAAATTAAGATTTGTAAGAGTTTTGCTCACCTTTGAGTGTCTTTAACATTGGAACATCAGCATCTTTCGTGTAGTTTTTTTGATACTTTACAGGAATAGTTTCTGTCAGTTGAACACACACATTGCCAGCTTAAGGAAAATTTGAGCACTGCTTTATTTTGAGGGACTTGCATTGAGAAAAAGTCAATATTCACAACTAGACAAATTTCACTTCTACAGGTATTTTGTTATTCTGTGCTTAATTTATGAAGTACTTACTTCTCTAGAGTCTCTTTTTTTTTTTTTTCTTTTTGGCTACTGTGGCAGTTTCAATGTTCACGATTGGCAAAATTTAGATGCAAAAGCCCCTTGCCAAAATTTTTCTTATTCCAAACACCAAATCTATGGTACCAAACAAAAGATAATGTTGAGGGCAAGTGCAAATAAAGTAATATCTAGGAGGAAGCTTCTTAAATATTTTTCACTGTTTAGTCCAAGTTCTGTTTTGAAGTTGCTTTCTATTTCATAGGAGAATTTGCACACTTGAAACGTATTCACAGAAGGGGTCACATTAGAAGGGACCAGAGTGGGGTCATCTGGCCCAACCTCTCTGCACAAGCAGGATCATCCTGGAAAATTCCTAGCGAAATCACTGCATTTTTCCTGGCTGAATCTGAGTTGAAGCAATAGTGTTTTGAATTCTGTAAGTAGCTGTTACCTTAATTTTTCAAAATTACTGGTGACTCTTCCACCAGAAAGATTTTTACATACTTCATCTGATTCTAGTGCAGTGAACATCCAGTGGAGACAGTCTTTGAATTTTCTCCAGCACTGTTTTTTAAATTAATAATTCTAAGCATTCAAATGCAAAACACCCTTTAGGAATGGCTTTCCAAAGCCATTTGTACTAATTTTTCCTACTATTTTGTTAAGGAAATCCACCAAGATTTTCAGTGTCTTGTTTATCCTTTTGTTGGGTGAAGATCCATATAATTTACTGATAAATTAAGAGAGATTATGAGAGTGCATCTAGGTGTAGGAAACTTGGTTTCAATTTTGTGGGGTTTTTTGTTTGTATTATTACAATGCAGTGACTTAGATGAGAATTCTTTAACATGAGAGCTGACCACTGGATCTTACTTAATATGTTTGAAAGTTTCCTCAGAAGCAACCTGTTCACATCCTTAGTTGTTCTATTTTCCACCTGATACATTCAGTGTAGTTCAGCGTGGGAGAGGAGAGAATTTCTCTAAGGGTCATAGGAATTGTAAGTAAATTAATTTGGTCTCATATACAAATACTAGTGTACAGCTGGCAGGTTTTCCTCAAAGCATCTGTTCTATACGGTCTGTTCTACTTTACGTATTTTAATGAAGTGCATTTTAATGTGATGATCCTTTCAGTTCACAAATTTAAATTTGTATCTAGTCCAGGCTTTCAACAGTGTTTCTCTTCTCATAATAACCATGAAGCATTCTTATTAATGATACTGTCAGTGTCAAGAGTTCTCTAAGCAAAATATTAATAAAAATTTGCTGCTTATTGATATTAGGAGATGCCTAATGTTTGTGTTATCTGTTCTTTTCTGACCTTGTCTTTCCTGCAAGTGAAAATGCAACAAACAGGAGTCGGTAACCAGTTGGATGTCTTCTCCAATCAATTAACCTATGTCCTTCACAATAAACTTGTTCTGCCACACTGCAGGCAGGTGGGTGGGTCTTATGTGTCTTCCTCCAGAAGTCTGTTCTTAGTTAAACGCTCAAAACAGTGAATTTCTTGCTTCCATCTAAGTAAGCATTCCTTTCCACTTTCCTACCCTTTTTGTGAAAACTCCACTGGCTATGTCTGTCAGCTGTTTCCTTTGGATGCCCTTAAGAGAAGCCTGGCTTTGGATGCTGTTTTCATAACTTTTACAAAAAAGTTCTTGACTTCACTTATTTCCTTCTCTGGAGAGAGGAAGTCTTCTGACTGAGTTTATCTCTTCTCAGTCTGCCTTGTTTGCCCAAATGTAAATAGAGAAATACTGCTTTTATAACTGGATTAGTTCAGTCTCCTTTGTGGTGTATGCCATTTTTTAAAGTTAACTCTGCAGCATTTTCGTTCAGAAGGTGGAAACAAACAGCATTTCATTGGAATTTAAGGACACAGTAATTAAAATACAAGGGTCCACTTTTAAGTTTCTTCTGAATTTTCATGCTGGTGATAACCAAAGTGTTAACTGTGAGAGTTTATAAGCTGTTTGCATATCCTGTGTGCATTTGCACTTATCTTAATACTGAATTAACATCCTTTGCCTGTAAAATAAGTTTGTAACTCTTGAGAAACTTAATTTTTTTAATTGTTCCTTTTGATTTCATCCACTTGGGGACACCATAACTTTTCATCTGCCTGCACAAGTTTATGTGCATCTTGAGAATGAAGTGGATGTTCATGTGGAATGAAACAGAATACTCCAGATCGATTACTGTATTGAAGTTGAGCTTATAGACTTCCACATGCACAAGCTGTCTTGATTTGTGCCCTCTTATGTGAAGCATTACACTTTCATCTTGAGCTCTGAATTTATGCATCCTTTCTTTCCTGTTCTGCAAACATCTGAAAGAATCTCAGATGTTAAAAAAAGAAATCCTCCCTTTATGCTTAGTCTAGGAATAAAAATTTCCAAACTAAGCATTTGAGCAAGCTAAATGGAGGTTTAGCTTTAGTTTGAGCTAAGCTATTACATTTCAGCAAAGGAGTGAGATTAAAGGTTGTGGCTCATTCATTACCTACTGTAATTGTATATCTACTGTTAAAAAAAAAAGCTGAAATTTTATTTTGCAAGCATTAATAGATGCACCTGCTGTTCAGTGATACCCAAGAATCCTACCAATATTTGCATCAGTTTGGATTAGCAGCTTTGTGAAATAGGTGATGAGGGGACTGGGATCATTTCTTCCAGAAATAAAGAATTGTTAATTTGATTAAAATTCAGATGTTTGTGATGTGTTACCGGAATACATTGGATGTTAAATCTAGCCGCCTTCTGATAGTTACCTGGAAAACATGGCAACTAAATTCTTAGCATAATTCTTTTTTTCAACTTAAATTGGCTGCCTGTTTGTTATCAGCTGCTTATCTGATTTGCAGCTTAGTTCTCATGAGATGCTTCACTGGGTCTTGTGAGTGTGGTGCTTCATCAGAAAATGTGTAAAACTGTATTTAATTTCTTCAAGTTAATGTAATTGCTATTAACTTGATTTGTATTCCATTCAGCTTCATATTTGATGATAATGCTCGGTCTTTCAGTTGTAATGGTCTTTAATTTCAAGAATACCACATGCAGAACAATTCAGAGAATTTTTTTAGTTACTGAAATTTATGCTTATTTTAAATGTTAATAAATAACTATCATTATCCACTCTTTGGGTTGCTAGTGAGTATTGATGGTTTTTTTGAAAACGAAGTCAAAGATGGAGACAGGAATGCTTGTCTTGGGAAGTAGATGAAATGCTGGAATACTGAAGAGAACTCACAGCTGTAAAAGATAAAGGATATTAAACAGCCAAGAAAGCATTGTGAAGTTGGGTCTTCGTTCTTGTTTCAGTGTAGCTTTTCAGATGCTATAAGAATCTTTTGAACAAAGAATTAAAATTAAGTATGTTCGCATGGTCCGGTTGAACTCCTAAATTGGTCTGCATGCGGCAGGTTCTTTGTTTTGGTTTTTCCCCCCCCATTGATCTCATCTGTCGTCTGCTTTTTACTTCACATTATGATTTTGCCCTTGGTCTTACATCGCTTTACAGTCATAACTTACTTTCCAGTAAAGAGTTCCCTATTTCATCCTTTCTTTTAGTAAGCAGTACATTTTGCAAGGCTTGGAATGTTAGTTGTGTTTGGACCGGTGGTTGTTCCCATGTCCCAGCTCATTGCTGCTGCACTAGGCTTAGCCAGCTGATCCCATGGCCAGTGACATTTCTATTCCTACTTAATATTGGTTATCTGAAGAAATTACTCAATCACAAGCTTATTTCTGAGAATTATAGTTGGAGCAGGCTATAGTGATGAGTTGCATCATTTTTATTCTCATACTAATTAGATGACAAAGACAATGAAATACAAGCTGTACATGAAAAAAAAATACTGAAGTTTTCCCACACAAGCTGGGTCTCAAACACTTTGTGGCTCTACATTCTTGCATATTCTGTTGAGCTTTCGCTGTACCAAATCTGTCTTAATGGTGTTCAAGACTTGAAAAAGTTTGTTAAACACAGCTTTTCAGCAGCATTATACCACAATGGAGTTTCTCACTTAGTATTTGTCTTTTATATCGAAGAGTAAGGTTGCAACTGAGGAACTTAAATTTCATTCAGTGAATCTGCCTGCTTTGTCTGCAACAGAAATTTCACGTGGAAGGGCGCCATGACTTTCTACCGTCTTGTGATGTTTTTCTCACGTTCCTTACAATTCAATTAATCATACCTATGGTATGTAAAAGAACAATGAGCTGTTGGTATATTGGTTGAAACAAGTGGGAGGGTTAATGGGAAATCCTTCTAAAACATTGGAAACAGATGAATTGTGTGGTATTTTCAACTACAGGGAGCAAATACACCAACACAGTCTAAGGTAAAAGGAAATGGAGGAAATGCTGTCCAGATGTGCACTTTTGCTACATATTTGTTTGTAGGTTCACTATGGAGCTAAGTTTCTCTTAGGATTTTTGAGTCTATTTGGTGCTTATTGGGGTCTTTACATAATTGAAGGAGTTTCTGACCTTAAGCCTACAGTTCTAATCATTACTAAGAATAAAAATCTGGGGTGATTTTTTTTTTTTTTCAGTGTGGAGAAGTTAAAATTGAATTTTAAAGTTGGAAGGTACTTTTCCTTCCCTACCTCTCCATCTTCAAATCCCTCAGAAAGACCTACCAGCAGTGCAGGAAAAAAATTGTGTAATGCAGACAAGGGAACAATTAGCTGTGAGTTCATGAGCTCAGGGGCCATCTCCCAGCCCACCAAGGGGTGTGCAAAGGGAAGTGTCCAGCTGAGGCACTGCTGCCTGCATGACCCTGGAAGATAACGCAGCTCACTTTTCAAACAGGTTAAACCCATGTCAGATCCCTGGTCAAATCACTTGCTGTTTTTTACAGGTTTTTTCTCAAAGGTTAAGGTAGCACTGAGGCACAGACACTAGAGACCCCCAAGTGAGACCATCCTTGCTGCAGAGTATTTACTTTCCCTGGGCAGTGGGAGGAAAAAAAAACCAAAAACCACCCTCTGACTACAGAGTGGCAATTAATGATTTGATGAAGCACTAAGATAATGGTGTAATGACTTGCCTAGAAAAGAATAGCTGCCTGCTGTGCTTTTAAGTCATTCAATGTGATAAGATTTATTTAAATAAATGAGCTAATTTTTCTTAAATTCTGGCATCGAAATGCTGCTAAAGAAAGAAGAATTTACATTCACTTGGCAGTCAGAAGATAATCTTGCATGTGATATTTAAAATCTTTATTTCTGCAAACATTGGTGTGCACATATTTATCCACTTTGTATTTTTTGAGAAACAGATCCTCAACTAGAATGCACAAATGTGGTACAGTACTTCTTACATTTATACTTAGTCGACCATCAGCAGGCATAAACTCATATTTAACTGATAATGTAATAATCCTATTAAAATAAATCACATTTTCTACAGGTGAGTTGAAGGACATGCAAAGGGTGAGACACTTTAGACTTCACAAATGGATGTCGCTGGACTTAAACACTTCTAAATGAGACTGAAGAAATGGGGATAGTGGAAAGAAGAATGTACTGACAGCAAACTTTTATTATTATTATTTTTGTGTGTGTATTGGGAAAAGGGTTGAATAAAAGTAGTGGTGGGATACATGAAAATCCCAGGGAAAGGACCATGAAGATTGAGGAGTCTTAGGGACTGAAAAGGGTTTAATGAGGAGGTACAGGCTGAGCCAATGATAGGGAATGCACAGAAATTCCTCCAAAGGGGTCTTGAAATAAAATTGTTGATAATTAAGGATTTTTGAGTCTGGAGTTTGATCTGGGAGAAACAATTTAGTGTAAGTCTTCCATCACACTATTAGGAGGGAAGAGGTGGAAATACCAGAGGATGCTCCCAGGATGGCTGCAGTTCTCTGCTCCTTGCTACTTTCCTCACAAAGGTAAGAGCTTGACCTTGAATCACTTCTGCCTGAGGAAGGAAATCAAGAGGGAAACATCCAGGTTGGTAAGTAATTTACCCTCTAATCTGCTAGCAAAATTTAAAGAAGGATGAGCTCTATGCAGCTTTTCAAAGAGAAGAACTGCTGAGTCTTAAGGGAGACTAAACCTCTGAGTATGGAATTTTTCAGGAGAGGTTTAAGAATAAGTTTTAGCCTTCCCCTGTCATCTAGCTCACGTCACGAATAAAAGGTTCATTGTTGGCTGATTTGGATCCAGTTTTGTAGGTCTCCTTACAATCTGTATGGAATGCTCTGATATTGCAGAGAGTTGGGGCCATGCTCTTTTTGATCACAAAACTTCACAGACTTAGGATAAGTCCAAAGTCCTTGGCCAATAATGTCACAAAGACTAATATCCAATACAGATCAAATTAAAGTGTTCCTGTAATGTTAACACAAAAAAGCATGCCTGTATTGAAGTCTTCTACCCCAATAGCTAAAGAAATGCACTAAAACATGGGATGAAAAAAAGATGTATTAAATTGCACAGTATACATTTTTTCACGATTCTTTCTAAAGTCAAATTACTTTAAACACTTTTTTGTTATTTAGTGTACATAACGTACTCAAAAAAGATTCTAAAACCAGATGCATGAAATAAGTAAATAAAACTGAATTTCTTTCCTTTTTTTTTTGTTCTGTTTTGTTTTCCTGAACTGGGATCCAGAAGCTAAGAAAAGACACTTCAGTCCTAGGTTTTAATGAATTCAAGGAGTTTGTTGCAAAAATATTTTAAAAACTTTTACTCAGCCCTTTTGCAGGTTTTTTTTTACAATTAGTAAGAATGGACATGAGAGTTGGACCAAAAATCTGGCTAATCTGATACTCTGCCTCTGACCACAACCAATTGTGAGAGCAAGGAGAGCAGAAGCTGCCTCCAGCATGCTCACCTAACCCCCAGTTTGCTGAGAGTTTCTGAATCAAGAGCCTTCCTGGATTTTTAATTCATGGAATTATTTCAGTTGCTTTATGGTTTGTGGATTACATAAATAGTTGCTCAGCGCAACTTGAACACATTCAGAAAAACCTTTAAATGCAGGAAAATTCTGTAGCAAAATGTAATCTTTTAAAAAAATTGTATCAGCTGCAGTAGCAATATGATTCACTTGAGAGTCAAAACCAAAACATTCCACTGAGAGTTCTCTCAAAAGGACAAAGCATGGATTTTCTCTGTTAAAAAGAAACTTTAGCCAAATATGAAAAATTATCAAGATGATAAATAGAACGTTATTCTACAGGCAAAATGGCGTTTACTTTGCAAAATTAAATCTAGGCTGCACTTGATAGAAATGTGGTTGGAAAGTTTTTTGTTACTAGGTGTGTCCAGAAGGGCTATCCACAGACTTTTCACACTCTGTTTTCCCTTGGAGAAATGCCTCACAGCTCCAGCAGTATTACCTTTGGAGCATTTGGTCAAAGTTTCCATCTTTACATGCATTTGGTATTACAGAGGAAGCCTTCTAAAGCAACCTACAGGAGAACTAAATATAGGAGTTAGATGGGGGCAGGTGCTGCACTCCCACTGAATCAAGTGCTTCTGTCCCTGTACAAAGACATAATGTACTTGATATAAGGTTAGTTACTGGTACGGCTTTCTTCTTCCCTGGAGATTTCTTCCCTCATGCTCAGGTTGAGGCCTGTACATATTGGCATAGGAAAACCTACTCCCAGGTGAAATTTGGGCCCTTTGCTTTCTCAAGTAATTACTTGAGAAAATGCTTTCTGAAATAAAGTGAAAGTGCTTACAAATCCAGGTTTTCCTTCCAGGAACTTCTGTTCCCAGAGCAGGGGTGAGATGCTGCTGGGTATTACCTCCTATATTCTACAGCTTTCACCCTTAGTATTCATGTTTCCTTATTCTTTTCTTCAGCTCAGGGTAGAGCCCTTTCATAAGAGGTTGAATTTCAAGTGTACCATAATTTACACAGAGCTCAGATTATTTTACTGCCACTATAGAAAGTTTATTATTTGTGCAAGAGTGACAGCTGGGATGGAAAAAGTCCTTTTTATATATTGTGGTTACCTGTGCAGGTGCTCATCTAGCTGTCAGCTGTGTTAGGCACCTCTGCTGCCTGTGTGCTGACCTTTGCATCACCGTTCTGGCCCAGAGCTTTGCTGCTTGGAGTATTCTCAACCAGCCTTAAGCAGCTCAGCAGTACCCCAGACTGCTGCAGGTTTCTGACTTGCAGCTGTATCACATCTGGGAAGTTCAAAAAAGGATCAGTTCAAATCCACCGGGTGAGAAAACAAAAAGATGCATCTGACATAGTGAGTGCATCTGCAATGGGGTCGAAATGAGAAGATTTGCCTTAAATTCATGGATTAACAGCATTACAGGAAAGGAGGGGACAGGATTTTTGGTGCCTCAGACTTTCTGTAGAGCAGCAAACATCCTTTAACCTTCATGCCATGGTTTCATGTTAGTGCTGTGGGCTCTCCTTTATCTAGAAGGGATAAGGGAATAAATAAATTGAGAATGCAAATACTGTTAAGTTTAACAAACTTCTTTTGTTTCAGGCTTTCTGACACTTAGTTGATCCCAAGTCAGGATAATTATTCCAGCTCTGTAGGCAGTCTGGAATAGATGCAAGAGGAGCTTTGGGAGGCTGTGTTCTCTGTCTAAAAAAGCACAGAGAATGGAGTTGATCACTACTCCCATTAACTAATTGCATTAATCTTCTAAACCTCCTTGCTTTCCAGCATCAAATACATTCAAGTGACAGGTTTAAATGTGCCAAATGGTTTGGGGTTTTTTGCTCTGTAATATCAGCAATTCTTGTGTGAAAATTGCTCCTTCCAAGCCTGTCAGTCAGGAAAGTACTACAAGTAATGCCAGTAAACCAGAAAGCTTGTAGCAGTTGGGCCCAACTCAAGGAAGGAATATGTAACTTCTTTCAAACATGAGTGTAAAAAGATTTGATCTGGAGGGTATATAATGCATAAATCACTTATAACTGTGTATTTGATAACAGAAAATTCCTTACAAGGAATTCTTTAAAGTTTTTTGGACATTCTGTTAAGCTTTTTTCTCTGATACTTGCAATGTAGGTAAATAAGATCAGTCTGACATTCAGTGGGTATGGACTTTTATAGCAAAGAACCATCATTGTAAGCTGAAGGCATTTGAGAGGTTTGAAATGTGGAGCTGTCTTAATATTATTTGGGCAGATTTCACTTGCAGTATTTCAAGAGCCCTTTCAGATTTTCTTCTGTCAGATTGGGATGGTGTATCTCCAAGCTAAATCTGGGATGTTAGAAGTATTATCTGTATTTGGATGGGCAGAATTGAAGGTGTGAGCCTAGCCTAAGAAAACGAGAGCAAAGCCATCTCATGCTAAGAGGTTTTAGGAGTAAATTAGAGTGTTTGTATGTCTTTACAGAAAATAAGATAAAGTTCCCTCTTATAGGTGAATTAGCCTTCACAATAAAAACGTGCTGGGAAAAAGTAAAAATGGAAAGAACAGTTGAAATCTAGAGGATTTTTTTACGCTGGCAAGAATATGGGAAGACTGGAGGTTTCCTGGAGGAAGCTGATTGAGGTAGATGCAGTGGGTACAATCTTTAGGCAGAATTAGGCTGTAGGTGTCAGTGATACCCTGGCAGGTCAAGGAGAGGTTGTCTCTCACCAATTTAGATGCATCCTGTGTGAAAAGTGGATGTTTATGGTGTGAGACATCCAGCAATCTCAGCTTTCACCACCAGATTAGTGAGGTGACCATTTCGGTGTGCACACCTGTGGTGGGTTTCGACAGGGCACCACCAATGCACCAAGAAGTCTGATGTGGAGAACCAATAGAGAAGGGTTATGGCTGGTCCTGGGCATGACAGAAGCTGCTTAATTTAGAACCCTGAGAACATCCCTGTGTGCGAGGGATAAATATAGCTCCTGGTTTGGGAGGCATCGGGTTTGGAGCGGAAAGGAGACGGAAGCAGTTGAGACAAATTCTGTGACTAGTATGGAAATACTCTCTGCTGTCATTCCATTAGTCTCAGGCTCCAAAGCTACTTTCAGAGGGCACTGAGGGACTGTCACTCAGCAGTGTGTGCTTCTGCCAGAGAGCCACAGAGAGGGGAGCACTGCTGGGGAGGACATCCCTCCTCAGCTGCCTCCCCCAACACGCTCTGTGCCTGGGGGATGCTTTCACGGACTGGAAAGTGAGGGACTGAAACATTCTGCTTTTCTCTTAAATTTACACCTCTGTGTTTTGACTGAGCAGTGAAGATTTTTATCATACTTCCTTTTTGTACATTGCTGAGAATAAATTGTATCCTCCAGAGTTCTTTAAGTGTGGGTGGGCAGATCCTGGGGTCTGGTTTTGCTTCTTTTGAGTGACCTATTGACTTCTGTGGCTTGGAGTTAGTACCAAAGGAGTATTTGTTGCTAAGCTTCCTACCAGGATGCTGAGAGGCAGACAAGTCATTGTCAGCTGTGTGACAAGGCACCCTGATATCGCTGCTTTGCTGCCCACCTCTGCCAGGTAATGACCATTATCTGTTCCTGAGGCCTGACAAAGAGCAAACCAGAATGCTTGTCAGAGGCATTACAACTCTCCAGCTTGGTTAATGTGTTGTGGAGGTTTTTTTGTTTTAGCAAAAACATGCTCTCTTTCTAGGACTGTTCCTCTAACTCTGAAATATTTGTTACAGTCAAAATCCACATCTATGCAGTTGAATCTAGATCAACCCAAAGCTGGTTACAAAGGTGATTAACCATGCTTAAACATTTTTTGTGATGCTAAATGTATCTGCCTTGTAAATGTGAAGGGATGCTACTATTCCAGCCTCGATAAGCAAGCATTGATTTGCATTTTGAGAAATTTGCTTTTGGATAAAGGAGTCTTTGACTCTTCAGAGCGGGCACGCTGTGTGATGTTGTGAAAATACCAGATATTCACTGACTGGGGAAGGAAAAACTTTTTTTTAAAAAAAATTACAAATATAATGAAACTTCTAAGACATGACAGCAGAGGGAGCCATTGAGATTTGGTTTGTTTGGTTGTGTTTTAAAAGGAAGAAAAAGGACATCAAGTTATAGAGCACTTTCCCTCTTCAAATTTAATTGAATTAGAATGGGCAGGGGAGGTCTGGGTGGGGGGGGGGGTGTGGAAATCCATGCTAGTTCATTACATTTTACACTAGTGCCATTTATGGTATTGAGATGCTTCCTGATATTTTATTATATTAGTATTCTGGGCAACTTCCTAAAGAAATTCTGGGAACACAACTGTGCAGCAAGCAATAACATTAGTGTGTCAAATGCATGAAGCTCCACTGGAATGTGCCGTGTTGTTTGTTAAAATCTGCATTATAAATCCATGTTATTTTTAATCTGTATTTATTACTGGCCTCATTTTTTGTGTCTACTGATATTTCTCTCTACTGTTTTGTGTTTACTTCAGTCTGTATGCTCCCATATGTTTGCACAGTGCCTGAAGCTGTGTGGGCTTTGCAAGAATGTTAGCAGAAGTTCCCAAAAGCAAGCTATGTTTTTTCTTATTTTCAGAAATCTTGTTAACTGATAGGCTGTGGCAATCGGCGAAGAAGAAAAATGAGTTGAAATTCTTATTATTGACTCTCCCTATTACTTGCTAGGAACCACAACAAAAAAATGATAGCTCACAGTGCTGCAGCACATGGTCCCTGAATCAAATGGTGCAGCACAAACTGTGTTGTGGGAGGAGAAAGTGGAGGGGGAAAGATGAAGTGATCTGCCCACAGCTGATCGATGCCAGTTTAGATTTTTACTCCAGGCATTAGCTGCTTTAAACCAGAGTTAGTTGATAATGTTTGCATTAGCACTTGTTTTTCCCTTGCTTCTGCATTTAGTTTGTGTCAGGACTCTGCCATCATGCAATACCTGTTACCTAATGTCGTAGTAGGAGTTTCATATTACCCTTCATGATGATTCCCATGTAGTTACATCCTGAATGCACATCATTCTTTGAAAACAGCTATTCTTCTTCAGTTCACAGTGTGGTGGGGTTTTGTGTCTTGGAGGTTTTTGTTTGTTTGTTTGTTATGGGATTGTTTTGGGGTCTTTTTTGTTTATTGTTGTGGAGTTTTTTAGGTTTTTTTTCTTGTTTTTCTGGGGGGTTTTGTGTGCTGCAATACCAATTCAATGTTTGAACCCTCCTCATATACTTGAGGGGAGATTTTAATTTCATTCTTATCTCTTAGTGTCTCACCTTCACAATTGTTCTGGTGTACCTTCTAAAGCCACTGAATGTTTGTTGACAAACACAGGTATTGGAATGGACCTTGGACCTCAACACACTTCTTTTTTTACATTTGCCTATGTGGGCAGAGAGCAAGAAAATTTGTCTTCTTATCCAAGGATGCTGAAGGTTTTCAGTTTTGGATATGAAGAGTGGAAGCTGCTATGTCCTTGAAATGATGGTGCCTAGCCATTTTTTCGGTGCACAAAATTCTGCCTAGATCTGTCAGGGTTGAGCGCCATTTACTTCTTTAATAATATTAGATTTAACTGGAGGTTGTTAGGCATCTGTGGAAAGAGATTTAGCTGAAGACAAAAATGCCCTTGGATCCAAAGGCTGCCTTCTCAATTTAGCAAACTTAGACTCATACACACAAACAAGAATGAGAGTCCAGACACTAAATGCAAATGGAAGTGAGAGACTTCATGGACATGCTAGAAACCTTAACTGCAGCCAGACAGCTTCATGCTGTTTTCATGCTAGCACTGCTGCTTCTATACCACCTGTAGAAATAAATCTATCATGAGCAGGGACAGATTTGCCAACCCCATCACTTCCGTGTGGTGGCCACCTCCCTGTATGTCAGTGCTGACACTAGTACCAAAACAGAGAAAATCAGATGGTAAACTGAGTTTCCAGAGGTTTTATGCATAATGTGAGCTCTTTGAGGTTCATTGTGTATTCACATCAGCTTTTTGCAACTTCCAGATCCATGGAAAGCCTTTGAGGAGTAGATGAGATGAGGTATGAGTTGCTGCACAGAGGTGGTGTGAAAAGAGGAAAGTTTTGAAGTTTTAATCCTTCTCTGCTTTCTGGTCTCTGGTCTCAGAGAGTCCCTATACCTGGGACTTGGGTTGCTCTTAGAGTAACCTGTGCCTCTGTGGTGCTGTGATGTGTTGCATCTGCTGTGCTGCATGTGTGCAACTCTGCTCATGATGTGCTGCATCTGTGAAGCCAGGGTCCTGCTCATACCAGTTTCTAAGGTGCATTCAACCTCTCATCTCTTCCCTTGATAATGTTACCTTGTTTGATAGCTGCTAATTGAGTTGAAAGATCTGCAGGAAGGGAAGCAATTCATACTTGTCAACAGGATTCCAATCAGGAAATGAGATATGTGTGGTTTGGTATGACTGAAATATTTCTGTGCTCACAAAAAATGACTACTTTCTTTAGACAGAAGTAATAGAAATTCTCCTTATTTTGGTGGATCTATTAGCCATTGATCTAAACAAAATGACTCTTCCAGGAAGAAATCTGTATACATAGATAGAGCTCGGTAAAGAAAACACAGATAGTTAAAAGCAAGATTGGCAACATTTATAGAATCTTAGGTTACTGTAAGTATGGCGCTGACTTAAAAATAAAAGCACAGTCCTACATTTTGCCTGGATTTGGGTATTTCTTCTGAAATTGAAACATCAAAACACAGACTTGTTCTTGCTTTTGATTTTTTTTTTAATGAATTGATAACCAATATATTGAGATTTAGGCTTATCAAAATTTAGAATAAAGCAGAATGAGTATTCTCTTCATTTTTTTTAATTCAATAACTGCTCCAGCTGTAACTTGATGGGATTTTGTATTGGACAGCAAGGAAGGGACAGTAAGCTTCTGTCCTTTTTAAAGACAGATGCTTCTGAAATCTAACAGCAATGATTTACCTGCCTTAGCAGATTTCCCACTGTTGTTCATTCAAACAGATGTGGAAAAGTCTGAGGACGTTAGATTTTAGGTTTAAAAAATAATATTTTTTTATACTGCACCCTAAGACACTGTTTGAATGAAAATTAAAAATTTGCATTGTGTATTGTAATTACATTTCAAATTTGGTTATACCAGCTAATTCTTCAATTGCGATTATCAATGTTTTACTTAATGCATAATGTCCGAATTACAGTATCATTTCAGAAGTGTATTTTTTTTTCAGAAGGTCACTGAGACTTTATGAGTCATTACAGATATTCCTAATCTCCTTAATATTTTTTTGAAATTTTTCTAATGTTACTAAAATGAGATTTGCAAAAGAAAAGCGCTCTTTTTTTTTCTTTAATATTGTCCTAGGTTAAAATGTAAAATGTGCCCAAGTATGTATTCTATCACCATCTTCATGAGCTGTTGAAACCAGGTGGGGCAGTGTTTCCCTTATCTGCTGCTAATGGCTCATCAATGCCTTGCCACATGACTCATAGATAACTCCCCCGGGAGCTGTCTCTGTTTAATGGGCCATCAAG
>VZUI01088357.1:0-58885 GCA_013401135.1 Cettia cetti | reverse complement strand
TTATTTACTAAAAAAAAAAAAAAAAAAAAAAAAGAGAGAGAAATAAACTGCTTTTGAAAAATGCCTACCTTCATGGCAGCTGGGAAACACAGGCAAAGAAGCTGTTTCACCATCACTTTTTGTAGAACAATTTTTGCTGGGTGCCTCAGCTTAGCTACTGGCTTCATACTTTTGGATGGTGTTCTAAAGGTCCTCTACAAACTGAGCCTTTGGGAATAGCAAACTGCAGAGGTGATTTTCCTACATTTTAGAGTAAATCCAGAGATTGTGACTGCAACATCTGCTACTTAGGATTGGTTGTTTTCCCGTCCTGTCAGATTAAAGTAACAACACGCAACACTGCCTTCACAAGCACCAAGACTCCAGCTGTTTTGTCTGCCCTACTCAATTTTTCCCCACTTTAGTCTATGAAGAATACAGGATTCTCTCTGTTTGACAAACAAGAGTCGCAAAGACTAACTGAGATTCAGCATAAATTGACTTTGACTACACAGCCCTGTCTCCAGCACTCAAGTCTTTGCTATAATGAAAATATTGGCATGGAATGACTCTATCTACTTAGCAATGACTAAGGAGACATGCCAGGAAAATGAATTATCTTGCTCCTATAAATTTTGTGGGTATTTAAAGACTTATTCCACTTTCCCAGATATTTTTGTTGTCAAAGAGCCCAGAAAAGAGTGCGAGAACAAAATCTGCTCTGTTCATGTGTTAGATACTTAATACAGTCATAGAAGCTGCCCTCCAGAGCCTATCTGGCTATCAATTGCTTTCCAAAGTCCTGCTAAATATAATAATGTATAAACTGAACTTTCAGACATTACCCTTTATAAATATTTTATCACTCCTTCATTTTCACCTAATGCTTTGAATCTTCAGGGCCTATATTGCACCAATATACAGCATTTAAATATGGCTTTGACAGGGTTTTTCTTATCAAATACAGACTGTCTATATCTGCTGTCACCTATGAAGGGTGGTGCATATGCAGGAGTGTGCAATTGGAATTGAAAGGAGCCCACTGGCTTTTGTAGCATGCTGGGCCCAAGCAGTCTTTACACCTACATCAATAAAATCAGATAGGAGTAAAGGCTGTGTACAGTGAGTAGCTTTTAGGTTATTCTTTGAGATAGGATAAATCAATACAAGAAGCAGGACAGGGTATTTCAGACCTTGTGAAATCTTTCCTGTGATCAAGGGTAACAGAACTGAAGGAGTTTTCAAAATCTGGGTAAAGTTCTCAATGCCTTAAGGGATCAAGCCCTGAATATACTGACTACTAGACACATATGTATCTTTTTTAAAGTTCCTATTTGAATAGATTCATTTAATAGAAAATGAAAAACAAAACACCACCAAAATTTTTAATCTGTTTTTTTGTTTGGTATTTGCTCTAGATAGGCAACTTGATGGTGACTATAAAAACACTTGCCTTAAAACACTCATTCAGCTGTTCTAAATTAATGTTTTTTAATGCATATCTTAATCACAATCAGATAATCCTGAAAATTCTATGCATTTTTTTCTTTCAGTGAATACCAGGAACATTTCAGTTTTAGTCTGTTAAAATAAATACTATCATCAAAAAAAAAAAAAAAAAAAAAAAAAAAGAAAGAAAGAAAATTAAAAAAGGAAGCACAAATGTGTCAGCATAAATTACAAGGAAGATGTCTTGGGATTGGTACTTAACATGTATTTTGGTGTGAAAATATTACTGAAACAGACAGATTAGAAGGATTTTGTGATCTTTTGAAGAGCAGTATGAAAAGCATCAAAGACAGATTTCCCCAGAATGCCTAAATCTGACACTATGTTTGGTTGTGACTGCTTTCTTCATTAAAACTTTGTACCTTTCAGAATTGGGTGCAGTTTCAATAAGCAGGATGTGGTGTGTTTTCTAAGTGTTTTCAGTGTACTTATGGATTCTTATACCTTACAAGTGTATGCATCTTCCTGCTATGCTGTTTCTATAGTCTCTCTCTGGGCTTCCATTATGCTGTTTCTTAGTTCACTCCTTCAAATCTTTGTTTATTTGTCCATTTAATGTCTTAGGGATTTTTTTTTTTCCTTTAAAGACTATTGAATTTAAAATCTAAGCATTTTGATTTTATAGACATATCCCACAATCATCCAAAACAAAATGGTGAATTTCTTGCCTTGGAGTCAATAAGTAAAAACTCCCATTCTCCAAGATTAAAAAGACCGCAGAAATGTAGCAAACATTAAGGTGTTTTACTTTTAAATGGATACTTTTGGGACCCTTTCTGTAGCCCTGTCAGTATATAAGACATATGCTTAACCTGTAAACTTCAACATCAATAGCAAAATTGTATTACAATTTCTCTGTTTACAGCCTATTAACAAAACTTATTTGTTAACTATATTATTTACCATGAGTAAATCATCATGAATTTATTGCCTTTCTTGATTAGAAAATTCTGCAGTAGTTGATTTCTGCAGATACATTCATTTCCTTAAAAATTCACTGACTTTTTCAGATGAAAAAATCAGTGGCTTGTGTGAGGACCCTTTTCCCCAAGTCTACAGAATATACAGAATATATTATGCAGTATCATAATATACAAGATAATACTGCCTCTGTCTCCCTGACTAAGATGCTCACATGCTGAGCATAAGCCTGAGAAACTGATAGTTTTGGAGAGAGTATTTGTTACTTGAGTCTTCTGGTACCTTTCAATGTAAGCAGATATGTTGATTTTCTGAATATTTCTTTGAGGACTTCTGGGAAATCAGAAGTATGAATCTGAACACATCTATGGATTGCTGAAATGCACCATTTGCAAATCAATTATTTCTATTATTTAATCATATGTAGTAGTTATAATAAAGGCATATTCATCCTCCACAGTCTGCTCTAAATCTCTCCATATTTAACTATTCTTTCAGTATATCAATCTTCAGAAGCTGACATTTAGGGATGTAAGTCCTGCAAGTCCCATGTAAAAATCAGTGTCACTAGTTCTGAATGCAGCCTTTTAAACACAAAGTAAAAGAGTTCTTTATCTAAAATTTCAAATTTAAAATATAGTGGTTAAAAGGTGGTATTTTTCCAAGTGATCTCTACACCACAAGAGGTATGAAATAAACTAAATGAATTCTTGTGAATTCTGCGTCAGAAGTACAGTAAATTTGATTTTCCACCTGTACAAAGAAATTGTAAATAAAAATGTTTTTAGACACTTCAGTATGAATGCTATTTTTAGATTTATTTCAAGGCTATATAAAATATAAGTACTGAAAACCACGGACAATAAAAGTATTTATTTCTGTATTACACTTCTCTTTCTGGCTTCTCTAATGCATTTTGCTATGTATCTCCAAAATGTGACTTTTTGTTTAACAGATAAGACTACCATGCACAGTCTTGGCTCAAAGTTTTTTTGAAAAACACTAAAAAAATCAGCATGAAGGCAATAGGAAAATATTAAGCAATACTTTCCAAATAATGCAAGGCTAAGATCATGATAGGCTAAAGAGGATTTGCATGAAAGATGAGTGACAAAATATTTGCAATGAAATATGAGATCAGTGATGTCTTCTCACTTTTGAAGCTTTGTTGAAAATTCTGCAATTTGAGACTAAATTTGTCTATGTCTAGCACACTACTTCCTGAAGATTTGTGGGAAGAATCTTGTAAGATTATTCTAAGATGCAGCATGTGTTCTGCTCTAAAAATTTGTCCCGTCCTGCTCTACAGCTCTAATGGCCCCAGCTGTACAAGGAAAGGAAGTGTCCTTCCTTTTTTACTACAATCCTGCATGAAACATCATACAACAAGCCACCCTAGTCAATAAGAACGTTGGGTGAATTGTTTGAACCATAAGCTGCAACATGGATAACTCAAAGTGCTATTTCATTTGGATCACTGATCACAAGTCAACATGAAAAACCTACTTTCATAATAGGACACCTAACCCTGCTCTCAGTAGCATAAATTCAATAGGAACTGCAGCTGTGTCCTGAAAGCCAGAACCAAGCTTACACTCCTATAGAAAAGGGTAATGCAACTGCTTGCTGGTTTACAACATATATTTCTTCAATCTAGGATTATAGAGCTGTTGAGCTATGCTACAATCAGATATCATTCACCATGAAGATAATAACCTGCCCATTTCTAAACTGTTTTCCTCAATCTTGAAAGGCCAACTCCTTTGACAGTATGTATACATGCTAATGTAAATACACACAGTAATGTTGGCAACAGTCCTTCAGAGACTAAAGTAAGACAAATAGACTCATTTTGTCTGTGACAGCAGTGCCAGACTCAAAAGTAAACATTTCAGTAAGGCAAAGTCAGCATATGTTAATCACATTGAACATCTAATTTCCCTTCTCTTCTACAATCAATTAACACACTTTAATGTTCCTCTCTGTTCAGAGAGAACAAAAAGTAATTATTTTAATTGTGGATTATTTTTTCCTCTTTAATAAGTGCTGTCCTAAAGACCAGGCTCTCATGTAATCTGTTTTTGAGAAATGGAACTGATTGCCACTACTGTTTTGCTAATATATCCTTATGGAATGCCATCATAAATAGATTTTGGCACTCCTGAGCTAGCTTCTCACAGTAGTTGTCTTTAATGTCATTTATTCAAGTGGTTCAAGGTCTTAATCTATAATTAGTGTTTAGCAATCTACTGCAGTGCTGCAAGATAACCACTTTTCAGCCTTTAATTTCAAGTAAGTCTTGACACTTTCATTCGGTGAAGAAAATACAGGTAACTTTACACCACTGAAATTGCGAAAGCATCTCCAGAATGAACATAACAAAGGAAAGACTTGCTGCTATAAAGAAGCATCAGTCTGAGCTATCAGTTTTCTAACTTGTCCTTAATACAAATGAGAGTACAGAGAGAGTACTTATGCTTTCTAAGATCTGCAGTGAAAACAAAACTTTGATCTATCTGAGTAAACAGAAGGTTGGCGAAGTATGACATGCTCTCCTTCAAAAGATATTAGTTTATTACAAATAACCAATACCGACCTGAAAAACTCTCTTTATTTGGGCCACAGTGGAATACATTTTACTGAATCTTCAGGAAGACTAGTAAATATTCAGCTCCAAAGGTATGTGAGTCATTAGGAATATATTGCTTGTCTTTCAGGCTGTGGATGCCATTATTTCTTATTTACATTATGTAGTGCTTATAATCTCCAGTATAGGATCCCCCATGGCGCTAGGTACGTGTTGTAACACTAACGTGGTGTGATAAAACCCTGGAGTGTTGTCATTAGAAAGGAAACAGCTAGAAAAGAAGTGTGATGAATACAGGAGATGTATGATTAGGAAACAGTAGTCATTATGGACAAAATTCACCATTCAAATATGAACCTGGGTCTTCCCAGTTTTCAAGAACTACTGCTTTGTAGATTGACATCAGTGATCCAGATCTGACCAACCAAGACTTTGACACAGTGTGGAGTAGCTCTCAGTAACATTCTGTACTGAAACACATGGTTAAGAATGATTGAAAAAAAAAAAAAAATAGGAAAAAAACTCAACAGGAAAAGTATTTCAAGCCTCCTGATTTGGAGATCTTTAAAATAGATTTAATCATTTATGAAGGCTGGCAGAAGTATGGTCTTACATGCTGATTTAACAGTTTGAAACACAGATAGAAAAAAAACAAACCCTTTTCTGTATTGCACAGAAAGAAATGTGAGCAGAAAACACAGCACATCACTCAGTAGGGAAAATGTGCTCAGAGCTTTTTAGTTTTGAACACAGAGATTTGTTTCAGAAAAAGATCATCTTTATTAATAAGTGAGCAAAATCACCTCACCCTACTTATTGCTTATTATGGTGAAAAATTCTTTCCATACCTAATATACCAAAATGATAAAAACTATCTTTAAAAACAAGAGTTGGTCTATCAGATTGTGTCTTCAAGAAAACAAGTATTGCTATAGTTGATTTAAAATAATTATTTCCAAGCCTATAAGATTATTCTCCTGTCCAGGAATGCAGTCTTGGACTAAATTCATCATTTGAGCAACAAAACGAAACCCAACACACACCAGGAAAAGTTCTGCTGCTATCAAGAGAGTTATGTGTCCAATGCAGGACCATGCAGAAGGTATCCAAAGTACTGTGATGATTAAAAATAGTATATATTGTGCTGTTTGACTGCCAGCAGTCTCAGGATGAGCATGGGACTAATGTTTTGCTTTGTATAGAATAGTACAGAGATATAAACAAAGAACTGAATACAAAATAAAACAGAATACTCAATTACTCTTGTACAGAGAGTAAATCTGATTCAGATATAATGCAAGCACAGAAAATTTTGTGAGGATCTGGTTGCTACTCTTTTCTCCATGTTAAGTGCAAACATTTGAGCACTGTCACAGCACTGATATCAAGACTACCTTAGGTATTTTTCCCAAAAGTAAAAAAAAAACACCCGTGAACACCATTTAATTTGTAGTGTTTTAGACGTATTTCCTGATAGTCTCTGGATTTTGCACTGTAAAATAAATCAATGAAATGGCTCACTAAAGCAAAGGTGTTTCTAAGGAATTTATGATGGGAGTATTACTTCTGAAATCATCCAACAAAACCTTAAGGAAGTCAGTAACTGCTTTCCCTCTTTTTTTCCCTTCAACAATTTTACTGAAGCTTAAAAAAGATTCCTTTGTTCCAACTCAGATTTTGACCAGATTTTAAACTCTTGTAGGCATTGTCCTGAGTTTGCAAGGCCTCAGGAATGAGGCTTGTTAGATTTTTTTATGAGCTGCTGTTGACCTGACTCAACCTCTGTTTTAACAAGATTTTGTCATAATGACTCAAAAAAAAAAAAAAAAAAAAAAGGAACCAAGCACATATTCCTAATTTACTTAACTTTTTCTTTTCTCCTTGAGTTATAAAGCAAGTATTCTATAAGTAGTGGAAAAAATGTGTTTTTCTGTGCAGAATTAAGTATTTATAAATAATGCATACTGCAGAGGAATACAGGTCTGGTATGATAACAGGCATCTTGAAAAGTAGGGACACAGGATACAAGAGCAGAATGATAAGAATAAGGAGACATGCTGTTCCTGGGGACAACAGACCTACAAACCAGAGGTCAGGTAAAGAAAAGAATGCTGTGGAGCTGGGAAAAAGTGGCTGTAGGACAAAGAGAAAAAGAACAAGCATCTAACCTGAATAAAACATCATAAAAAGAGAATTCAGAAGTAGTGTGGACAAGCTGGAAAACACAAAACTAGTCTCAAGTAAACCTTAAAGGAGATTAAAAGAAGAAACTCCATCAACGTCCAACTTTTCCTAGCGAAGAACTTGGGACACCAGTGACTTGCAGTCAACTGCCCCTGAATAAGAAAAAGTGGTGGAGAAAGGGTCAACATAATGCCAGAGAAAAGGGTAGATAGTGGGAAGTGTGTGTATAACAATTGATTATAATTATTGTAATTTTATGTGACAAAACTCTATTTTCCTTGTCTTTAATTATTACATCTGTACTTACAATAAATTTCTGATTATACTGTTAAGATTTCAACTATATTGACAACAAAGCCTTGTTTCTAAATATCAGTTGTGTTTTCTTTATCACTGACAGCAAGATTTGGAGTGCAACAAAGTATATCCAAGAGTACACTGAAAAATATGAATTTAAATCTCAGCCTAAAGTTGATAAATAAATGGTATTTGTACATAATCCCTGGATAACTGTATTTCTTTACTTGTACATCTTTTATCATCAACCAACAGTGAAGCTGCCCCTTATTTCCTAGGATACAAAGAAGAGGAAAGATCTGAAGATTCAAAAGTGTGTGTATGGAATTTGAGAGACTGGAAATTGGGAATGGTTGCATAGAGAAAAGTCTACAAGGGTGCAAAGATAAAACAGGAGACAGACATGCTAACAGGGGATTCAGGCAGGGAACTAGGAGCTGCCAAACAAGAAGGAACATAAATCAAATGGCAAGCTAGGAGAGCTTCAAGTGACGTGGCCAGCAAAGGAAGTACTGGGCAAGACAGAGAAATTGACAGTAAAAAGTCAAAAGAAAAAGATTTGGAAACCAAACCAAAAAACTCAAGTTGGGAGCATGAGATTTGATGAAGAAACAAGATCAACATGAAAAAATCTAAGACGATAGACCTGGAACTGTGTGAGAAGTAACCTTCATGGTATACTTGAGAGTCACTGTTCAACCAAGTATTTGTTGAGCGTGCTGGCCAATACATCTATTTTTTTGGTTATCCCTCCTATCCTGCTTACTGGAACTGAGGCTGATGTCTCATATATTATTTTATAAAATAACTGTGCATCTTTATCACTGATGGAGAATGGTTATCTTACTTCATGCATTTAGTATCTGGCATAAGTTCTACATCCTTCTCAGAAGACCACTATTGTGAGGGCCAAACAAGACCTAACAGACACTCATAGAAATCATAAGATTTTTCAAAAATACTCCCTTATCTTAAAAGAAATGAACAAAAAATCAAGCAAAAACTGAACATGCAATTCAGTTGGCTGAAAATACATTCCAAAAGTTATTGGCAGCAGAAAAACTGATGAAGTTCAATTAAAACTTTTCTTGGCAGCTCATGGAAGAAAAGGAGGGAGAGGGGAAAAAAAAAATAGAATAGTGTTTTTCTGCATTTAAACTTCCAGGAATATGCCAGACACAGTTTAATTTTTTTCTTGTATATTTAACACAGTAACCATGTGTGCCAACAAATAACACAGAGCACCTTGGAACCAGCATGCTATAGAGAGCTGATGAACAAAATTGATGCCGTAGCAGATGTGTTATATTGCTAAACAAACATACTAAATGCTAACATGAGTTTTGTGAAAGATCAAGTGTGACTGAAAGAAAAATAGATAAAATATTATAGATTATATTCTTTGCTCTTCTCATGTTATAAAAGCAGTTTAGTTTCCAAATCTGTACAATGTTATGGCTGGATCACCTTTTCCAGTTTTCATTTCCTCTCACTTTTCTATCATGCTTCTAACTTTAGAACTGTAATGCAATAAATGCTTTCTCTAGGAGCAAATTAATCAGTTTATTGCAAAAACTATCAACTCCTTGGCAAATAACCCTATACATAATAAATTCTTCAAAATAACAGATTATGTAGTTTTCCATTGTATCTTCTATATTTTGTCAGGGGGTAAAATGATGGGATTATATTTCTGCTGAGTTACAAATCCCAAATATCAGTGAGAAAAATTCTCCATATATTCTAAGCACTTCATACTTTACTCACAGAACACCCTCTCCTGTGCCCCCTCCTACCTCTCCCCCTCAATTAGATGCAATAAAAGATCTCCATACAAACTTCCTCTGGATTACCTAATTAGTCAATGGTAATCAGCCAACCGGAAAATTACAATGTAGACAGGACATGACTGTATTTTTATCTCCTGCTGTTTAGAATGGTTTGTTTGCATCTTAAAAGAGTGTCAACAGTGCTCAGCTTCAATTTGAGTCTACTCTAACCTGAATAGCTACGAGATTTCCTTAAATAGCCTGCAGGAGCAGGAACTCAAATAGAAGCCCATATGTGTGCAACTACCTCCTTTAAAACTGCTATCCTTATTTTGGTGGTAAAACAGATCCAGTGCAAGAATTCTGATATCTTAATTTCAGAACTTCCTATAAAAATAAGTGATAAACAGACCCAGGGTATTTCCTGCCAAATATGTTTTATAGAGTATCTTCAAAGAGCACATCTGTTTGGATAGGGAAAACACACAAGAAGTAACATTAGCAGAGACTGAGATTTACTAGTTATATCAAAGGCATTAGCATTAGATATCACCATCCTTCCTGTTAGCATTCTGACAGGTTGGCATCAATATTGTGAACCTAGTAACGTTATGCCTTGCCGTGAAAATACAGAAGTAATATCAACATCCAGATAAGACTAAGGTTTTTGAAAGTCAGATAAACTATCACATGGACACATAAATCCTTTGTAGGTCTAAGAAAAAAACCCAAAATACTATTGATCTTTCACATTAGAAATATTTTAAGTTGTTGGCATCCATTTACCAATCAGCTGAACAGACATACCATTTTCATTTTACCCTGAATTTCAGAGTAAAATACTGGCTTTGCTAAAGGTGATAAAGATTTTGCCACTGAGAAAAATAATATTTTAGCCTCTATGTTTCCTATGAGATAAGAAGACAATGCCCAGCACTAACATTAGGAAAATAAAGATGACAAAAGCAAGAAAAATTTTTGAATATTTTCTTTTTCTTTTAACAGAAGCAACACAAATTTACTATATTGTGTAGAAAACTTCTTTGCCATCTTCATTTGTAGAAACACATAGTTTATTTTCTGTAGTAAGTCTTTCAAGGAAAAAACAAGCTCTCCAGTGACTGGGCAAGTAGGTACCGGATGTCCCTGCATCACACTCACTGAAATAAGCATCACCAGGGGTTAAAAGCAGCACCAATTTAATTTCAAGTAGAAGATGGCCTCTTTGGTTAGTCTTTCAGAAAAGAGCTAATCTGTTGATAAATTGCTCCTGTCACATCCTTTAAAGAGGTTGGTCGTCTGAAATAATAGAATGACCTTATTATTCTTTCAGAATTTTTATATTTAGAGACCAAAGGAAAATACATCCTAGGTATATAAAAAAACCCCAGTAAGGTAGGTGTTCATATAAATCTAGCATCTATCAAATTGTTTTACACTTTATTGAAAATAAAGCAACAAATTTATACTAGAATTCTAAAATATTTTTAATGCTTATAAAAGTTGCTTTCAATAAGACAGAAGAATTTGATTTAATCTTGTACATTTTTATTGTGTATTTTTATTCCAACTTTCAAATAGTTCTGAAAAATTTACCTGGTTCAATTCACATTTTCCTTCCCCCTTTCTCTTTTCAACTTCTCATTTTGCAAAGGTCTGGTCTTTAAATCAGGCAGTGTGGTACTTCATTTCTTTTGAACTTTGATGTTGACTATTATATTATTCTTGAAGCAGAAATGTCAGTCACTATCAAGAAATGCAGTACTGTTCCCTCCAGTCAAGAAGATTTTAACCAGGCTCTGGGTTCCTTATTCAGGATGTTTTGTAGGAAAAGTAATTATACTGCATTGACAAAATAATGCTGCTTGTAAGGGGCTAAAGCCAGCTCTATCTACATGCAGTGAGGATTTCTGTATGAATCTGACTCAGAAGTAACCAGGAGGTTGTTTTTATACTCTTGAGTGAAAACACTGGTAATTAAAAAATAGAAAATAAGGAGAAACTGGGCACAATCCTCCAGGTCTTGTGTTTACATGCAACTGCTGGCAAAACTCCTAAAAAATGTTCTCAGATGGTCCATGCTGTAAACTCTGTGGCAGGAGGTGACTGAAAATGCATCCTCCCTGATATTATAATTTTTAACCACCATTAGTATGACTTGCAGTTCAACCTCTGCAAGGCATATTAAATTAAAGATAATAAATGTTTAATTCTCTGAATTCACAGGTTAAAAAGTATGGGCCACGTTTCATGCTAACACAGTTGCCAAATGCTATTTTCTATCACCAAGTGAATCATGAAGTGACCCACACACAAATACCCTGATCCAAAATCAGAAATATTTCTACTCTGAAAAGAAAAGCTCTGATTCAAAAGAATTACAGCAAAGTATCTTTTAAGTTCAATCCATTAACTTAATGAGAATGCAACCTACCTTACTGATGGAAACAATAAAATGAGGATATGTCTATGACTGTTAAATGCCTCACAGAATGAGATTGCTTACACCAGAAGATAAGAATTTCTCTTCCCATGGAGTGACTTTGTCCAAGCTATCTCACACTCCAGCTGTACACTTCCCAGTAGACCTTATCTGCAAGTCCTGCTCAGTAGAAAAACATATGGAAACTTTCGAAAGATAGCACACACATTAAAAGAAAATCAGACCTTGGAACTCCCAATGAAACTGGGAGGCACCAGGATTGCTTGCAGGAACTCACTCTTCCCTAGTCTTCCGCAACATCTGCCTACCAAAGGCCACACGGCTTCTGTCATCAGTTACACATGGACTTCATTCGGCTTTTCCCTTTGCTATCCTGTGTGTAAAGCTAGGTTTGTTTCTGGAACTGTTGGTTACTGCCGGATTTAGCTTGCAGAATTTGTAAATCTAAAAATCTCTATATTACCATACTATAAGAATTTTAAGAGACAGTTATTGGATCACACTATTATTTCATGAAAAAAAGTTAAAATTTCTACATTCTTTTCATATTACCTCTACATCAAGTAAGTAGCAGTATTTTTTAAGATAAGCTGCAATTTTCTTTCATCTTACTAAAGCAAATACATGCTATAATTAGTTTTTTTCTTACTTGCATATTAGCTTCATAATACAAAATCCCATACACTTGTAAATTAGACCTAATTGGATTGGCTCATCAATCTGTTCCCCAATTACATAAGAAAAATACATTAACAGAATGTGATTTATGTATAAGGTACTTGTGAATGTTTGTGATGGAATTCATAAAGCACTCATTTGCATGGCCTAATGAGCAGTTTATTAATCTTAAATGCATACAGAAATTAACAGCATTTTAATCTTCTAAAACGCACCTTTTTTTTTCCTTTCATTAACAACCATCAGTCTTAGCATAAGACAATCTCTAATAGCTTATGGATACAGATGATGAGTGCCTATGTACATTTAAAAATATGCACAGATCTTGTGAGCAATTTTGCCTTCCCTTCACCCTGAAGAATTGCCACAGGAGTAAGACTTTAATAAAAATAAATGATGAAGCCTTTCCAAGTAGCTATATGTATTTAAATATATATATGCAGAGCCTGTTTGCTAAGTGGTTTCATATTTTAAAACACCATAGGTTAATTTTCCTTTTGGGAAAGGGATTGATTGCATGAATGATTTTTTTTTTTAATTTTCTATTTGCATCTTGCATTTAATTTTTATAAAATGTACACAATATATTTAACCAAAGAGAGGAGGCCAGTTAATCAAAAGTCCTAAAAACTAAATACTAAACCTAATATATGTTGCAAAACAGTGAAATTTTAAACATTTAGAAAGAATTTTGTTCAATTTTTTTCTGAATCCCAGTTGAACACAGAATGATAACAGCTCTGTTCAGCAAAATATCAGGCAGGTGTGCTTTCTAATTTTAAACAGCAGTAACAGGTCATTGCTGATTGCTGGGCAATGTCTCAAAGCTTTCAAATTCTTCAGATTGAATTTTGCTTTTGTAAATATGTTATTTTCTGTTCCATATTTTGCCTTAAAAACTTAATGCTCACAATAGTCTTTCTTTCTTCCCCTTGTTTAAATTCAAGTGCAGACCAATAAAACATCTAGTTTAATTAAATATTGAGCTGTACCACTTGCAACCTACAAGGAACATGTAGCAATAAACAAATATACGAGCCTTTGGACAAGAGTTATTACTGTGTGATGGGTGTTCACTTATTGTAAAGTCACATAATATTCCTAGAGAGGATGACTAAGGTCATGGCAGTGGTACTGATAACATTAGTTCCTTCTGTAGGGTCATTCTTAGTAGAGTACCAAGAAGACGGGGTAAAAAAGCATCTTAGTGTACTTTAGGCAGAGTAGAAATAATATTTCTTCTTTTCATCAGCTCCTGCTCATTTATCAGTCTGAGCTGATGTTAGTCACCCTGCAGTGACAGTGGAAGGTGGACACTTCTCTGTCACAGGAACAGGCTTGGTGACATATGCCCACAGCTCCTGGACTTCCTGTTTTTATTGAGATACTTAGCCTATTACACACAGATTTCTCTTCCAACATGGTGACCACAGGGACCAAGGATCAACAGGAGTGCCTTTAGGTATAACTCTCTAAAGGATCCTTCGTATAAAACTGCACCATTGCTCTGCTTCAAGAAAACTACAGGAGAGAAACCTCTGTTGTCTCTTTCATTTAAAATGTATATTCAGAGCATAAGTGTTTTCTACAGCTCTGTAGTTCAAAATATTTTACAAAAATGAAGACATAGAAATGTCTGTACTTGCCGGGTATGAAATCAATAAAACAAATTTCAAACCCAAGATGCTCTTATGTATGTTTCTTATTTCAGATATTTTACATAAAATGTTCTAGGGGTGGTGGGGAGAGAAAGAAGCTCTAATTTTAGAAACTCCTAATCTTTTAATCTGTAAATAAGGTTCTTTTAAAGTGATATATCAAAAATAAAGGTACTAGAAATCATAAGCTATTTTAACAAATATGGCACAAAGCTTTAAGTGATCTGAAGCTGAAACATTCCCAGAAATAGAAACTTGGATTTTTGGCTCCCAGTCCAAAGCAAAGATGAGAAGTTCAGTGTAACACAGAACAAAATTTAAAAAACATAAACAAAACAAAACAACAACAAAAAAAAATAAAAAAAAGGAGATGCTGTCCTTGAAACCAGAATATCCTTTTATCAGTGCTTTGGAAAGAAAGGCTCCAAGAAGAACAATTCATGTAACGCTGTACATAAAAAAGAAATTTCTTTTTCGGAGTTAAGGTATTCTACTCAGTTTTATCCTTTCTCCTTTAAAATAAATTGTGCTTATATACAGAAGTTTCATTTGCATGTTTGTATTATAAATTTTTGAAAACACAGAAATATTACTTAAAGTACATAGTGGTTTGACTCTTGAGGCCGAACATTCTGGTTCAGTTTATAGATAAATAAGTACCAGCCAGATGAGAGGCAAATGGTGAAAATAGTACTGAATTTTAAACTGAAATTTTAAACTGATATTTTAAAAATCAGTATGAATAACAAATTGAACTTGTGATCTAAGCCCAGCTGTCCTGACAAAACAGTATGAGTATACAAATGTTAATCCATGCATAATGCATCCCTTGACTAAAATTGGCTAAATTTCATGTAGGTATGATTAACTACATGTGCACAGCGTATGCACAGACTAACATCCTGCTCACATTATACTAGTTTTGTATTCTATTGCCTGATCAACATAGATTTAAATCAAAATGGCATTTCCTAATACTAGTTTGGTTTGACTAAGTGCTTTGCTTGTCTACTGTTTGGAACTGTAATATGAAATAAGACAAAGTAAATGCAATTCAGGAAGTTAAATTTTAAAAATTGCCAGAGTCATATATGAGATATAAAGTAATTTATCAGTCTGAAATGAATATTTTCTGATGTGTATTGTCTCTGAGGTAGCTATCCATAACTAAATCTTTTGGCAGTTATCCACCAAGAAATGTAACATTGTCTAAAAAGTCAAAAGTGCAATCATATCTCATTTGATGCCATACTGTAAGCTCACAAGGATGTTGTACTCATTAAATTGAACATAAGAAAGGCGAATGAAAAAAACACAGTCTCTGTTACCCAGCTTCTTCAGACAATTACATCTGATACAGAAAGTGTCTACCTTGGTTTCTAAAGATGTATGGTAATCTTCTATTAACCTGACAAATAAAAATAATATCCACCTTGGGTTCAGAATATACTTACTATCCTTGTGTTAATGTTTGATATGTGTGAGTTTGCTGCATCTTCAGCTTGCCTTATAAAAAACAGAATCTTGAGGCAAACCTTGAGCTGAACACAAACTCAAAGATTTCACTTAATTTTACATTGATATTTTTTCATCTATTATTTCATTTCATAAATATTTCAGGATCTCACTCATAGTTTTAACTTTCGAAAGGACAGAAAATGAAAAAATTCAGTCTAGTCCAAAACTTAAAATGAAAAGCATTGACATTAAGTAATCAAATCTGAAAGTCAATTTTTGACGAGATGAGAATGTTATATACATACATTCACACATATAAATACAGTATGGGTGTATTAACCATTCATAATTTTGATTTCTCATTAAAATTAAAACAGAGGAAGCTGAAAATAGATAGGAAATCCAGTCAAATTTTTAAGACTCCACTGGTTTTCCTAAAGGATTTATCTTTGCAATGGAAGATGGAGTCACACTTTTTGCAAGGTGAACAGAAATGATAATGATAGCTTGGGAGTTTGTGAATCACCACTTAGAAACCATTAGGCTTTGCAATATTTGCTGGTTATGTCTGAGTTAAATGTTCTGTGCTCATCTCTGTAAACTAGCACAAAGCAAAGAGCTGAGTACAGATGAGATTCTTTTGACCTGAGTGCATTTGCTATTTGAATTGGATAAAGATTTTTCATTTCCTGCATCATTCACCACAAGCCAAATGATTCCCCAAAGTTCATCCATTCATTACTCTTGCAAACTCAATTAAAAAAAAAAAAAAAAAAGAAAGAAAGAAAGAAAAATATTGTTTTATGAATAAAAAAATAAAAAATTTTCACTTAGAATTGCAAGTTAGGTTAACAGGCACCTACACTATCTCATAACAGCAGGAAAAGGAACAGTTACTTTCTATTTGTTTAGAAACTTCAACACCAACATAAAAAGCAACTAAAATCTTAATGCCTCCTATACTTCCTATGGAAGTTTCAAGCTGTAAGAAATGCAACCCACTAATTTCAGATGTATCCTCAAGGTATGAATAAAGAAATCCTTCTCCCTGTATCGCATTAGCAAGCACTCCCCTCCTGATGCCGGAATCCTGCACAGCACTAAGTTACAACATACAGTCTGATGTACAGTTTCTGCCACAGGAAAATGCAAATTACAAAAGTCCTAAAAATCTAATCATCTATCCCTACTGGCATAAGGCTCAGAGAGCGTCAGAAAAGCATTTCAGCAGCAGCAAATCTAGGCCTGCTCTTGCTGCACTGCCCATGGGGCCCCATGTATCAGTAGGAAGAGCAGAGCACAGTTTAAGAAGCCAGCTTTGTAACCAGCCATCCAGAAGTCCATCTTCTTCATTACTGAAGACCAAATACATCCTTTTTGTGGGCTGGACTTGATGACCTCCAGACATCCCTTAATAATAAAGAAATTATTGTGTGATTCTAATTACACCTTCTGTAGTAGCAACAATATACACTCTAAACTTGATTAACAGCTACAACTCAGTAATAAAAACTGTACTAAGAATACAAGCCCAAGGACCTTCCCTACTGTGGTTTAAATTTCCCAGGCTTATGGTGACAGCACAGAATGATTATTAAACCTGAGAAAATGTTAATATTAGGTAAATAACACTGAATTAAAATATTAAAGATTAAAAGAATATCTTCAAAGAAAAATGAAAGCTGTCATTTCAATACTAACTACAGTGGATTTATCCCAAGCCCCTAGCCTTGGAGAGGACAAGTAGTGAACATTCCTGGACTTCCAGGTTCCATATCTAAGCCAGAAACCTTGGAAGGCATCTGCCATGTCTCTCTTTTCAATTTAGTTTCCTTCCCCCAGAGTACTGAACATTTTGTGAAATGTTCTAATTTACAAAATTCCTTCATTCACATATGGATTAAAGAATGACCTTCTATAACTAGAAAATTTCAAAGCATCTCTCAATTTTTTTCCATTTGTAGGAAATAAGCTTGCTATAGATTTTGATACTTTTCTCTTACTGAAATCCACCTAATCTATCTGAATGTCTTAGTCTACCAGATGGGTAGATCTGAATAGCTAAGTAGCAAGCATACTATGTGATATCAAAATGCTTATACATGATAGGTGTTATAAAGTACCTGATCAGGACCATGTGCATGAGCACATGACAATGGTAAACAAGAAAGCCAGTATGAGAAGCTACAGATTTTTGCCCAACCTGTCTCATGAAGACTGAGGAAAAGTGAAGCAAAGAGATGGGAAAGTAAGCTTTCCAGAAAGACTACCTCTGAGAAAATTTTTATACTAGGCAATAAGAAATACTTGCCTGTCCCAGTCTCAAGAAGAAGAATAATTTAGGACAACTCAGATGGGATATCACATTTAAGCTGTTGAATTACAAGGGCACTGAATGACTTCCTTCTCAGGCCACTATGGCAATCGAACCTTGAGAGTGTTCATATGGACCAAATATATCAACAATCACATCTTTTGGAGGTTAAGCCCATATGCCAAACACTGACAGACCTTGTTCTTTTCAAAGCTTGTATGGTTTAAGGGATGTTTTCTGCCACATTCATAGTCCAAGAATAATAGCTTTAACTAATTGGTTCGATATATCTCATATGCTTATTAAAATCTCCTATTAAGGGACAAAATAAGACAAAAAAAAAATTAACAGGCTTTACAGACACCTGTAGAATGGTATCATACAGATGATATCAAACTGTCAGATACAGTATTGCAGACACCAAGAAAGAATCTTGATTTTTGTATGGTTTGCTCTGTTTACTCACAGTCCTAACTCAAGCTTGACTTAAAAGCAGGCTGTAAATTGGTTTCCCTAAAAATTGCAATCCCTGCCTGAAACTATTTCCACTCTTTGTTCTAGGTCAAAAATGGTAACAAGTGATTATTTTAGCAACACTTTTCATTTCTGTTATAATAGAAAACACTTTGACATATTAAATCATGACAGTCTTTTAAGTAAAATTTTATAGTGTGATCACTCAAAGGGATAGCTTTTAAAATAATGAATGACAGTGTAAATGGGTCACTTTTATGTCTCTCGTTTTTTTGAGTAGTTATACCTTTTGTAGCTGGATTTTGAAATAATAATGAACTTTTAAGAAAATAGTGAAGTTCAAGGTTACTGCAGAGATTCAGCACCATTCTGTGCCTGAGCAAAGTTCATTGAGCCAGCTGGCTGAAACATCTCTGAAGACTTATCTGTGCAAGTCTCATCATTATAATGCTAATTTTATTTTTCAGAAAAACAGAGCATTGCATGAAGCTCCAGAAATTCAGCCACTCTCTCTTGCATACATCCTTCAGATTTACAGCATGAGCCTACCCTTCTGTCCCATTTTGTAAAAACTGGCCTGGGTGATAGAGTTCCATAGAGTCAGCTGTTCCCCAGGCAAGCTCTTACAAATAGTTAAGGTAATAATACTTTCCAGGCATGGAGCACAGTCAAATACATGCAAATGTATTTTTTGTGGAGGGACAACACAGCCAAGTTCAAGGTGGGACAAGTCAGGTTTGGCATCAGGCACCACTTTTGCAACCTCAGTGAACACAAGTTTTCCTTCCAGAGGAATTGAGTTATGACTGAGCTAGGTACACACCTTATCTGGGCTCATTAACCCTGGTTTAAGAGCAAATTCAAGAGGAAGCTGGTGTGACTGCCCCCCCAGAGATCACTTGTTGCATGCTAAATGCAAGTAGTCCTTGCAAAAGTCCTCGAGTATTCCTGCCAAAAATTATTTACACTTATGGTTATAAGTAAGGGCAATGGAACCTGGCCCCAGATAGGCATTTATCAGGTATTCATCACCTCATAAGAGGACATAATTAGATTACCTTGTGGGCAAAATTCTCATTTCTTTATTTTTCAAAACTAACATAGGAACAAGTTCAATCAAAGCACTACTTTAAAAGAAGAAAAAAATGGATATATCTTGCATCTATGTCCTTTTTCTTGCAAGTAATAAAATCTTCGTCATTCTAACAACCCTTTAAATTTAATAAAAAATGGCAACATATGGCTGTTTACAGAGATCTAATTAGTCCATTTCCCTAAATATGTTTTTACACTCCAAAATATTAAAATTTAAATGCAAATGTAGCACGCAGATGAGAATTAAGGAGAAAGTATTACTATTTAACTGTCTGAAGACAGCCAAATCCTTCTCCCATCTTTCACCCTCCCCTTCAGTTTAGTTGAAAGGTACATTGAATAAAGATGATATTACTGTCAAACCACCCTCTTGCTTGCTTCTGATGCCTTCTTTTTACATATACTTCATCATCCAAACATGAACTATCTATAACATCTGTAACAATGAAAGAGGATGAAAAAAAAATCCAACCGTTCACCTGCTCAGATCTGGAAGACCTCCAGTCCCACACAAGGAACGTTTTCCGTGTCCATTTATAACAATAAGATCAAGCAACATTCAAATCCCTTATATATGGCTGGATATCTGCATGGAATACTCTATGTGACCTTCTAAAGGACAGAAACTGCTGTGATCACTTAATGGTCTCCTATGGTTTGTTCCTCTGGTCTATAGCAATGGCTAACACCAGATGTTTTGGAAAAAGTTGTGGAAAGTGATAAAAGGGATTAGGCATTCTGCACAGCAGCGGGATATTTAGTCATAACCACTGATGATGCTTGCACCATGTTACAACATAATGTAGCAGACTGTGTGTTCTTCTTTAGCTAGTACAGCTGCTGACAGCTTTTATTCATGCTATTTAAATGACCAAACCCCTGCCTCATTGCAGACGCGTGCTGTTTCTGTATGGACTCAAGGTTTATTTCCCTATAAGTCATTAATATGCTTTCTGGGAAATATCAAATTACCATGAGAGAAACACTTCCACTTTTTCTTATATATCTAGGGAAAAAAAAAAAAAAAGCTTACATGAAACAATTGAAATATCACTAAGATTTGCCATAGTAGTCAATCCACTCTGCCATTAACCTATAAAAACAACTATCTATATTTGGGATAGCAAAAGCCTCACAAGCCTAAAGAGGAGAATATTCAAGCTGAAGATGTTCCATTTTAAACAAAAAGCTGTGGAATGGAATATACAAATGTACTCTATGTTCCTGGCTTCTCTCCTGGCCAAAGAGAAATTGCTGCTGTCAAAGAGTGGTAATGAACTCTCCAAGATTCATTGTTCCAGGAGATGTCAATATAGATACGGGCAGTGCCTCTAGTACCTTCAATTAGCTTGTGTCCATCATGAGAATCACAGGACTGCTCAAGGTGCTGTTAATCTGGTTTATATGCAGATATAATGGATTTAAAAATTAGATTCTTCCTACACCTTCCAAATGGAGGTTAAAGCTCTTTCACTTGTTTGTCTAAACGTCGATATCTAAAGAGCAATGACATGGATCCAGTACGTTTCCAAAACACTTTGAATATTCCACCTTTAGTTGATGGTTTGGAGAGAAGATCAATTACTTCCAAAGCTGTTTCTGCATTTCTTCTAATGCCTGGCTCTTCATAACTACTTTATCAGGAAAGTAACTTGAGGAATTTTAGTTACTTGTAGCATAATGTTAGGTAGACAAGGGTGGCAGGGAGGAAAAATCCTTTTTGGAAACAACTAAGTGGAATATGGTGTTCACTTGATGATCTTAAGGGTCTGTTTCAAAACTAAATAACTCTGTGATTCTATGAAAATCAAAAAAAAGTCCACATATTTGCAAACTCTCTCTGCTCTCAGTCTACTTTTTCCCAGTTACAAAAATATGAGCTTAGGAAAGTGCATTTCATATGACATTTCTCTGATAAGAACAAACAAGTCTGCAGGAAAAGACTGCCTTGCACCTTGACAGAGTGTTTTCACTAGTGTTGTTCCCTAGAAATGAGACAAGGGATGTGAGGTAGAATGTACCCAGCTGCTGCAGGGCAGTCCCTGTGATCTGGATTTTGGACAGAAATGTGGCTTATCTAATAAAATACAAGAAAGACATTTCTGTGAAAAAACAGCAATAGAAAGCCTCAGCTAACTAGACATATCTTGATCTGCAATGAAAACAAACACAATAAGAGAAGTACAAACATTAATAGAAATCACATTGGAAATATGCTGATGAAATTAATAATTAGACCTTGGGGTTTTTTTGTGTTTTTTTTTTTTGTTTTTTTTTTTGTTTTTTTTTTGTTTTTTTTTTTTTTTTTTTACAGATAAAGAAATACATTTCTAAGGAGTACAATCTCACCAACCTCAGTCTTGTAGATGGAGGAAAAAAAGAGAAAACCCATGATGGGTACCCAATAGGGTACTGTGACCCAATGGCTGAAAGTAGAAATCCCAGTCATCCAATTACTGCATTTATTCTATAGTCATTCTACATTCAAGCTCCCTAGCTTGACGAAAGGATGAAAGCCATCCTTTAAATGACAGAAAAAGGAAGGTCTTACTATGAAAAAAACCTATATCTTTTCTCAGATGATGAAAGATTTAAACAATTTCACAGACAAATTATGATAAAATATTGCAAATGAAATCATGATCCTTATCTGAACTGTAATTTCCCTTCAATCATGAAACAAAATACCTTCTCAGAGGAGAAACAAGGATTTCTATTTGGTATGCAAATGTGTTTGGCTTCAGATACTAATAGAGAACTAGTTGAAAGAGATGTTCCCACTCAATAAGCATAAGTTAGTAAAACACTGTTTTCCTTCTGTCTTTGCTCTCTGGTTCCTTCTATGGAATTGATATCTACTTTTACTTCTTGATTTATCTAGGTGTGTTTGGGTTGCATCTTGTTGAATAGGAAAACCAAAAAATCGCACATATAGTTAACGAGAATGTTTTACTTCATCAAATTAAATCTAGTCATGTTAGTAATACACTTAGTTCTATTTAGCTGAGGTTATTTTCCTTCCTTTCATCAACACCAAGCATTTTTAAATGTTGTAGAGAATTCATGGTACAGGAAAGAATAAATTATGTCAATGAGGAATTAATTTGCATAACACCTTTAATTTCATAAAGATCTTGTTGTGAATTTACCTTATGTGCTGAGTGCAGAAGGGTGAGATATTCACAGGACTGCCCATGCACAGCTTTATGTCTTCACTTGGAAGGACAGAGGTGAATGAAAATCAGCTTGAGCACTGCCTTCACTGTCTAAACAACTGAGCAAACCTTGAGTACTACTTTGTCTTTCTTCCAACATTCTAGGTGGCTCAGCTGAATAAACTCAGCTGTGTGTGGTGGCAGGCTAAGCCTAATCTCTTTTGGAAACATCCCCAGCACTGGCTCCTCTAGCACACTGCATGCAGCATGTTTAAACCCTGAGGGACACAACTCTCACAGAGGCACTGCCTACTTCACATTGATAATCTACCCCTTCAAGGAGTTAATGGTGGTCATCCAAAGCCTAAATTCTTTCAAGCTGTCTGTACAGCTTCACACAGCTGCGATGCACTTTTAATTTTATTAGGAATTTAATAAGTCAACATACTTGGTGATGTACAATCCCAGATACCAACAAATTTGCTTAATTAAATGTCTTTAAAATGCATGAAGCTAAGTTGAAATTCATGCAATCAAGAAATTTTGGCCACATGCACCTTCCAGAGATTTTAAAATCCATAAAAAGACAAAAAAAACCCCAAAAAACCCCAAGGATTTTAAAGAAATCCACACTCTTTGTGTTTCTGAATAGGTTCAGCTTTACCACCCTCGTATTGGTATCTATCCTTATTATAGGCTTTCAAGCAAAATGCCAATGTACCATAAATTCTTCAAAAGTATCAAAACTGTAATTATATATGCTACATTCCTGACAATTTGCTTGTATTTTGACATGAAAACACCATGGTATCAAACAACCCTCACTCTATCCCCCTTTATAGTCCAGAGTAATAGGTACTTGTTTAAAAAATTAGCCAGCTGGAATGACAGAATGATGGGGATTGAACTACCCATGAAGAGAAAATCATTGATTTAGAAGCCCTTTTTAGGAAGAGTACCTCTATTCAATTTGTTGTCTTCTGTTAAAGAAAGCACACAGAAGAGTATCAGAGCAGCATCATCATAATCTATGACTCGTACATCGATGCCAAAATAACAAAGGATGGTAGATGAAGGGGATCACCTTTGACATTTCATCAGGAATGCTAAGTCTGGATGAAAAATAATGCTGCTAAGACCTTTTTCATTTTGCAATGAATATCCCAATAAAAACCTTCCTGGTCTATTTGCAGATAAATACTACTACATTTTTTATGAGTGCAGCTGATGGATCTGCAAGGTTAAGGCCATTTTTTTCAGTGATCTATAGTTTCAGGTGCTCTTTTTGTGCACTCAGGCTACAGCTTCTGAAAATTACATCTAAAATAACTCAATAATACTCTGTACTATTCAGTCAGAAAAAGCAGTCTGCATCCCACTCCTTAATTCTAAACTAATACATTTGTTCACGTACATACAGAAACATTAACAGAAAACATTATCATAAGATAACCAACTCAAACAACCAAAGAGAATTCAGAAAACTTATACACTTAAATTCACTTATACAGCATCTACATTACATTTAGATGGAGTATTTTCATCTACAGCTAGTACATATGGAAGATTAACATCCTCTTTGGAAAGTTATTCCACTGCAGGGGTTTTTTTTATTATCTCAGAAAATTTTGGTAGTAGTCCAGGTTCCAGAGCAGATACCAAATTTGATTATGTGGTCTCTTTCCAAGAAACTAATTTCTCACCAAAAGACATTACATGGTCATTGGTAATTATCTCACTAAAGAATCATAGGTGGTCAGAGCAGAGAACAGACTTGGTAGGCATCACAGGAGTGTTTGTGCTTCAAGGTGCTTGTTCCAAAAGAGTTTCATGTCCTTCTAGGTGGCTTATCCTTCCCATATGGAAATTAAATCATACTTAGTAGTGCATGCAAGGAAAGGGCCACAGACTGGAGGAGTTGCTCTGGAAGTCCATTTATGAGCAGAAGCCTCTACAAGAAAATATGCTCAGATGAGTCAATTGCTCTCTTTTCCTGATGTAGGTGACAAAGCAGGGTCTGGATTCAATCTTTCCTTCCTCCAGATACCCCTATCATCTTCACATAAAAGTATTTTTCCTCTCTTGAGTATTGCACATGAAATGTTGAACCCATTACAGAATATCTAAGAGGAGACCTTGACAAAGTCTCAGTCAGGCTTGACTTGAACTGGTGATTCTAAGATTCCTCTTTTCAGAAGCCTTCCTATGAAAAAGTAGCATACTTAATCAAAGGAAACATTTCTGGTAGAAAACCAGCCCTCATGTATGTTTTGATGCTGAAACACTCCCTTCCAAGTTTCATTTGTTACAACTTCTAAGTAGAAAAGAGCAAGATGAAGACAAAACTGTGTAATTACATAGAGTCAATGACAGATGTTGCAAATTGTGGTAGAAGAAAAAGAAATAAAGGATTAATGGCAATTACAGTAAGAACAGAAATAACAGCAATCAAGTCAGGTAAACCAGGCTACTAGAGAGTTACAATTATCTTAGGAGTTTCTTCTCTTCTCACTAAACAGATGTTCACGAAACAACAATTTAACCTCCAAGTATTTGAATCAAAGTCTGGTATTAGTAACAATTCATAAATAGTACTTAACTGAAGCAAAATACGCACAAAAGGATTTATGCAAACCTGAAGTAACTTCTTGGGAGTGGATCCCTTAGTCAGGAAACCATATTACTCTTCTTCATCAGAACCCCTTTTCCATCTGCTTTATTTTCATATAGCTTCTCACCTCAATATAACTACTATGGAAAAGCTAAACTTGGCTCAAAAAGGCAAAATAACCAATATGGCTTATGAATTATGTGTTCAAGCATTCCATGCACTAAGGTGAAAATACAATGAAAAATGAAATTATATAACTCAATATACTGAGGTGAAAAGATATTACTGTTACATTTTGGGAGGTTTCACAGGAGTTCTATATACTCATTCACTAGCCCTCCCGTATCTTCCAAATTGCTCACTGTTCTGTTGCCAAAATCTGTGGTTTTTTTCGTTGAACTCTGTCCTCAGCTATAACTTCTCTTAAGATGAGACAGCTGTAAGTACTTGCATTCTCCTTTTTGTCTCTCCTTGGGGCAAGTAAATGAGGGTAGAACTATCTCAGTATATTTAAGGATTTGCACTCTACTGATAACAATGGTTAATTAGTGGGGGTGCAAAAAAAACAAAGAAAAGAAAAAAGACTAATTAAGTCAACAATAATTAAAGCAGAATATAATTACAGTACTAATTAGAATAGTTTTCCAGTAGGAATGGATAATTTAAATATGAACAAAACACAATAATGAAAGACTCTGCTGCCTCAACATCTCTTTTACTTTCCAGTTCTCTGAGAACAGAACAGATAACATCAGATTTTTTTCCCTATTTATAATTCAAAATATTTTGTTGTATTTTTATGATTTATTTGAAGAATGCTCTTTCACACCATCTTCCTTTCAGCCTAAATCCCAGGACTACTGTTTTTCAAAATAGAAAGGGTGTTGTTTAAAAATTTATCCTTGACAGTGTCCCAAAAATAACTAAAAGCCAAGAAAGTAATTAGCTCCTACATTAAGCAGTTCTTATTAATTTACTAGAATATTTTTACACATAGTTTTAGTGAGTATTTCTAGGGTAAAAATAACAAATGATACATAATATCTATTTCTACAAAGGAATAAGTCACGGCTACTTTGCATATTGTGCTACCATAAACTTATTGTCTTCTGAGTGAAATCAGTTAAAGGTGTAAGATAAGGATATAGTACCATTTTCACAATCCGTGTTGAGAGACCTTCAGTCTTCCTTCCCACAGAATGCAGGTAATTAAGTAATCGAAAAGCAGAAATTCATGTATTATCACAGAATCTTCCTCAGATATTTTATTACCATGATCAACAAAACAAAGTTATTAGAAAATCTGTTTTCCAATACAATGTATTTAAGAAGAAAAGAATATAAAGAAATACACTATTACAATTAGAAATTTAGATGGAAACGCCGCAAAAACAGAACCAACAAAATATTCAATGAATTTTTGAATGCATGCAAGCTGGACAAAAATATCTGTCTCAAGATTGGCAGATTTTTAAAATTAGACTGAAAACAGAAGCAACAAACTGTCATGCTTGATCTTGAGTTCGACAAAAATAAACCTATCCTAAACCAGAAAGCCTTTCACATAACTTTTATGTCCTCATAACATGGAAAATTAAACAATTCTGTAAATTTAATCTATAATTGTTCTAAGACAGTTTTATCTCCCAAATTGCCCATATGAAAAAGGGAAATACAACCTCTAATTATGACAACAGAACAACTAAAATTGTCCCATACGAGCTCAATTAAAGCGGATGGTTCATCTGAAGATAATTTTTTTAAAAAATTCATAATGATGGCATTAGCAAGTTATTAAATATGAAAATTAATTGAGAAATTTTTTGTAGGGTTATGAGACTGACTAATAATTTCTAATTATTTTCTGGGTAATGCTTTGCTGCAGTTGTAGCTGTTGCTGTACATATATATAGCTTTGTATTTGGTTTTGACCAATGGCTATTTCCCATCTCCAATAATTCAGTATCTGCCTGAATACTACAATCAGACAAATCAGTCTTCTGATGGCAAACACCTTCTGGGCGGGTGAACACTATTCTTACTGCAAGAAAGGGAAAGAAAGAAAGAAAAGTGCAAAGGAAATCCCTACCAATTCCCTTCAAGCAGACCACTGCCCAGCTACTCTTCAAGCAAATTTTAACTTGAAAACAACAACCCCACATTTTCTTCATCTGCCCCAGTGTTTTTATTTATTATGCTTTATGGTATGGAATATGCCCTTGGTCATTTAAGGTATGCATTTCAACATATATAAGTACCTGAGGAGAGGGCATAAATAAGAGGGAGACGGGTTCTTTCCAGTGGTGCCCAGTGGCACAGGACCAGAGGCAGTTAACACACAGTGAAACGGGAGGTACCCCCTCAACATCAGGAAATGCTGTTTCACTGTGTGGATGACTGAGCACTGGCACAGGTTGCCCAGGGAGGTGGTGGTCTCCCACCTTGGAGATGTCCAAAAAGCCACCTAGAAATTGCCATAGGCAACCAGTTCCTTACCTGACCTGGTGGTTTGGACCAGGGACCTCCAGAGGTCCCTCCTAATCCTTTTGTGATTCTGTGATTCCATGAATATTTACTTTTCCCCATGATATTTTTTATTCTTGATTTCTATCCCTTAACTGATTTTTTTCTTTTTGAATGCACCTTAAAAACATAATTCTCCAAACTTGCAGTGCTTATGGAAAGCATAATTATAAGTCTAAGCACTATCATGTGTATCACAATTTCTTTTTCTTTGTACAGCATGCCTTTTCCTTTTACAAAAAAAAGATGAACATCATTCTGCCAACGTGTACTGATCTCAGGCAATGATATTTCTCACTGATTATCACTTCATTCAGTATTTCATATCTCGTAATTTTCCCATAAATTACCTGAGGATGGGCTCAATGTTAATGCACACTTCAGTAGCAATCAACCATTTGCACAAACCCATATAAAGAGCATCACACCGATGCTTTTCACACTATTATTAAAATAAATTGCAGCCTTCCTAATATCAGTTCTTATTTACAGCTGACAGAATGGAAGAATTTGCTATGTGTAGAGTCATTCCTGATGCAAATATCCATATTTAATACTGTTTAAAAACATTTTCCAGGCAAAGTATGCTGACCTGTGGTTCTGGGCTAGCTGCAAATTCAAACAACAAACGAGAAAAATGCTATAAAATAAATTGAAGGAAAAACACTGTAACACAGATACTGAAGTATCTGTCATGTGAAAAAATAATTTTGACTATCATACACTTAATATTGTACTGACCAAATTGAAATTTATTACCTCCTGTTTATAGAAATATTCTTCTAAACCCACCAAACAGAGTCAGTAAAATAACAGATTTGCTCTCATCCCTATTACATATACTAGGATATGAAATCACTTTCATTTCCAATTTGAAAAATAAGTTGCAAGCAAAATTAGTCCCTGGTCCTTAAAAGTCAATCAAGTTCCCATTAGAGTTGATGAAATACAATTTATTGGCAAATAAACAATATCTGTATTTTGTTGCTTGGTGTAAAAAGCCAGAATGTTATCAAATGACAGCAGTAGTTCTGGATGACTGCAGGATGAAGATGGTTGTGGTTGTGCAATACAGGAAGTTATTTTCCTCTGAAACACAGTACACTTCAGTACGTCTTATTGACAGAAATATCCTGTATAAATCATAATAAAATATAACTGTAGAAATTTCGCCTGGCAATTAACTTAATAAAAATAAATGACAAGAAAAATGGCTAGATTCTTTAATAACTCTGATAAATGTTGTCCATCTTATAAACAAATACAAATCTGGTAGAAAGCACCCAAATGCACTAACTCAGCAGAAGTCTGACCACATATAATAACTTGACCTGAAGAAGCTGATCTTTTAAAACTAGATTTTAAAAAAAAATTGTTCTGTTTTTCTTATTCTCCCCAATATTCAGCCAAGCAAAAATAAATGGCTTATACAATCCTATATCAGCTGTTGTAGGAGTCTTCCATCCATTTGACAGGTGCCAGGTGAGGATTATATTACATTTAGCATATGAGCAGGATGAAGTAGACTAAGACTTCCAATTAATTTCATCTTGATAGCTGAGCAGCCACACAGTAAAACCATTTTTCAAACACTACTTTTGTGTGGGATCCAAAGCAGTCAGACCTGATTGTAGAACTCTGCATTTCAATAGTTTCAAAATTTCCTATAAATACTAGTTTTCAACTAGTTTGCACTTTTAAAAGTGATTGTGATGCAAACCTTCCAGCTGCTTTATGTTCTTCAGTCACAGGTTTTGAATTAAACAGGAACATGTATTTAAATTAGAGTTAATACTTAAATTGATCAGATGCACTCAGTTGAATCTTCTAAGGAGACTCTAAGAAAGTAACTTCTTGGACTGTGATTCCTTTTTAACTTTTATTTAGATAATTTCATATCAGAGAGTAAAAAGTGTACTGACCTCAAGAGCTTATGAAGAGATTTTTTAGTGAATCCCAAAAGCAGAACTCAAGAGTTGATAGCTATCTAAGGGGCTAGTTCAATTTCAAAGCCACTTTAGATTAGGACATATTTCTAAAAGTTTTATTGTTCATCAGAGCAAATGTGGGTTTAATGTGCCATAGAAATCCTGTGATGTTTTGTATGAAGCTGGAAAGCACTTAGTTCTAAACTGTTTTTCAATGAAAACAACAGCAGCTGTTTTTTGCCTCACTGTCCAGGACATATCCAGACACTCAAAGCCATTTTGTTATTTTTTGACTTAAAACTTCCTCTGCATTCTCAAAAGGCTTAATTTTTAAAACTCAGCAAATCCCATTAAAGTTATTCAAAACCTGAAAACAGCTTGTGTGGCAAATTGAATTTTCATTATTCCACTATCCTCAAGGAAGTAACACTAGATGTGACTTTATTCAATTTAAAATTTTGAACTACTGTTGAATTTTTCCAACTGCATAAAGCTATCCAACTATTTTTAATATTTCATATTTTTATTATTTTGCACCACCTCCACACTTTCTACAGTCCTTCCATGGAACTCTTATCTTAATCTCCCCAAGCCAAGCTAGTATTAGCACAATAGCTCCAATTAAACCAACTCAAATTTGAGAACAAAGAAATTAAGGTCAGCAGTGATCTCCTCTGTATATTTTCATTGGCTTCCAGAAAGCGTTCATTGACTATATACACAGAGATTTGAATTCTCCATCGTCTCCCAAAAATTGCACTATGTTACCCTCTTCTCAAGCAGCTTTCAAATTCCATAATCTTTCTAGAGTACTGCTGATACATAATTTCTATATCTCCACCTACTAAACTATGATCCTCTTTCACTGGCCCAAATATCCTTTAAACCTTTTCCCATCTTCTACAGCAAAGTCTGAAAACAATTTGAAGGAGAGTAACACAGACAGAAAGAAACAGCATCTCAGGACAAATTTTCATAGGTTGAAAAAAGGATCAGTGGAAGCAATAAGGCTTCTACTCTTACTAATGAGAATTATTTAGTTATACAGCAGGAATAAGAGGAAGAAAAAAGGAATCCAAACATGAAAGAAAGGATGCAAAAGAGATTGAAGGCAAAATAGGCAGAAAAATTAAAAAGGTAAAAATTAATTAAAACAATTGTTTTCCTTAGTATTGAAATTATACATTATTATAGCTTTTTATTTACAAAGTTACTATTAAAATACTCATCTAGAGTTGCAAATTTAGACTGTATATTGGGAATGTTTTGAATATTACTGACCTTCTTACATGCCTGTTTTGAAGAAGGGATAACTCTTAGAAATAATGAACAAGTTTTACCAAAATAGATATAGAAAAGAAATAGCATTCTAAAATGTTTGAAAATCCTGATTATAGTAAAAATATTTGTAAAATAGAGTACTAAGCTATGAGGTGCAAAATAATTTTTTTTAGGTTAAGGTTATAGAAAGAACATCACACAATAAGGCAAGAGAAAAATCCTTTCCCTACAATGTAAAAATGACCTATTTATTTAGGTATCTATATTTCAGTCAAACTAAATATTCAGAAATTAACAGTTATTTGCGGTTTTGATAAACACAGGATTGTAATCTTCATGTAAATTTGACACCTTTTTGTAGATAATTACAGATATTACAAGTTTCTTCAGTAACACAGGAGGAATATTGAGAGATTGCTATTTGGAATTTATTATGAAACCCTATATCATAGACTCTGGCCAATTATTGCATATTTCTGTAGCCCTGCAGAGACATGTGCAGGTTTAGGTACCCCCTTTGGCAATCACTGGCAATACCAAGTTTGGTACATTTTTTTCACATCTATGTATAAGAAAATACACAACAGAACAGAGTCCTACTTTTTCTAGAATTATGGTAATCCCAGTCATTACCATTTATTAAGTTTCTCTTTAAATAATGAATAATGCCCTAAAGTGGATTATTTAAAAGCCAGAGAGATAGAGAAGACACAAAAATTTGCTTGCTATATCTCTCCTTCAACTTTATTCATGAGACTTCTTATTAATTACAGATTTTCCTCTTTGATACAGATCTAAGCAAGCTATTACTTGCTGTCTTGGGTAAGTTATTATATCAGGAATACACTCTCAAGATGTTCTGTGACTTGCAAACATGCTATTGCTTCAGTTTGCAGGATTGCAAGCGATTTAATAAAAGCTTCTGCAAAGAGAAATATATTCATCCTCCAAGAATCATGCCAAGCCACATGCATACAGAGAGTGCACCCATGTATGCCATTTTCTATCTGCCAAACCTATTGCAAAATGCAAAGAGATCTTCTGTGGCTTTAGAGAGGGCTTGTACTACCCTTCAGCAGAGCTGAATAGAGCTAAGAGCTCCTAGTGTCATGCCCCTGTACTCACTCCAGGGCATGCAAATCCCAGGAGCCCTGACTGCAAGGGAAGGATACTTCCTGGAGTGCTTTGCCACTTTGGTCCTTCTTTAATTACCATTAGACAATCTATAATAACTGTTATGCCTGCCTATCAATGCCCGCCCATTTGCCTTGGAAGGATAGCCAGACAGGCAGGAAACCGGGTATTCAGGTTACTCAGGGCATACCCAGGCTGTATTTAGAGAACTAGGCTCTGAGAAGGAATGCAAATACTCCTTGCCATCAGTGTTACTCTGCCTGAGTTCACAGACCAAGCCTAGTGCCATATAACTGATATTTGGTAATTCCTTTTCTTTGAAATCAAATAATTTTATTAATCAAAACACTTTTTAAAATTAACAAGAGAGCAAGGTGACTTACAAACATGAAAAATGACAGCTTGAAGATGCCACCAAATTTACTGATGAAATACAGAGGCATTGGGAATAAAATAGCAGAAAGAAGTTGCTCACCACACTAGTCTAATCAATTGTTGATAATAATCAGTCTTAATACAGGAGATAGGATCCCAAGAAAAACCATATTTCTTCCATTAGTGTTGCAGTGCATTTAATATGAGAGAAATCTCAAAGAATATCCTGAAGTAGGAGAGAAATAATTTTAAAATTTTTCTTGATCCTGCTCATCTTATTTATTCATGATTTTGTTAGCGAGAAAACATTGCTATTTTTCAATCATTGACAAAGATGAGAAGCTATTCTATTATCATCCCTCAGTCACAATACAAAGTTTGGGAGACAGAGAAAAATAGTCCTTTAATGCACTGAATTGAGAGGGACTTTTTTCTGTGTTTGTTCTTAAAATATAGATAGTGAATTCTTGATGAATAGGTATTACTCCTATTATTCCTAATGATAGGATTACTGAAGATAGCATGACATTCAAAAAACTATAGAACCTTTTTTCTCTTTCTCTGAGCATTTGTTCAGGTGGTTGCACTACCCTGAATAAAGTTAAATCTTGACAATAGTAATACTATAAACATTGGAATTGCTGATTATTTTTTTTGGAATCCTGGAATCCATACAGAATACAAAACAGTCAGCTCACAGAGGATGCCAAGTGATTTGACATAATGGATTACCTTTCTTTTGTCCAGATCCTACTGTACTATACAAAAACTGCATGTGAGTACAAAGAAAAGTAGACATTGACGTTGGGATGCTGCACGGAAACCTGGCTCAATTACCTATGTACTTTTCATTGAAATATATATAGGTAAACTCAGCTGCTCCACTTTGAAAATGAGCCAAGTGGATGCTAGGAAGAAGTTCTGTGGATGAAACCTTATTTTTATCAGAGGAAAGGCCTTTGGCAGACTTTCAGTTACCACTCATTATCCACTCATCGCAAACAACAGAATTTGCCATTAGGCCAAAAATCAAGGTCCAGTGTTAATCAGAGCAAGGGTCAAGATGTTTTGGTTCAGTGAGAGTAGTTTGCTTGTTGCTTAGCATGGTAAAGATTGATCTGCATTGAGGACTAAGATATGGCCAGCAATCCTCTCTGTTCCTCAGTACTGCTGCATTCCAAGACACTTTGCACAGAAATTTTTAAACAAACAAAACCAGATGCAAACAAACCAAAAATCCCAAACTTTTGGAGTTTTTTTTTTTAGATCTGTGGGTGAAAAAATTGGCATAATGGCACTGAGCATCATCACAGATGTATTATCTTATATGTTTGACAATTTGTTTGCCCTGTTTGCAATTTCAGGTATTCCAATGAAGAAATTGGTTCAGTATATCTTCCAAACATTCATGCTACTTGACACAGTGCTTTGCAAAAAAACCCAAAATGATAAAAACACAGTCTATGCCATAGGGGACAGATTAAAAAGAAAGGAAGCTTTGATCTCTTACTCCAGTGTCATTCAACAGCAGCACTGCTGTAAATACTATTAAGATTTTACAAAAGCATATATGAAATCAGATTATGTTACAAATATCAGAGGTAGAGACAGAAACAGACATCAAAGAGGAGTGAGTACTAAAAAGGGAAAAAAATGTTAAAAGAAATTTTGAGATGGACCAATGCTAGCAGAAAGCAGATTATTTATTCTTAAAGCCATGGGAGAAAAGATGCCCTTAAATGACACATAATGCTCCAAAATACAAGTATTTTTGTGAATACAGTTTAATCTTGATACAATACACTCATTATAGCCATTAATCTATGGAAGTGCTACATCATTTCAAAAATGGTTTGACAGATCTTAAATATATCTTGAATTCATGAATTAGTGAGAACTATCCTTTAAGTAACATGTCTCTAATTAGATATCTGTAGTTTAAACAAAGCATCATTCTTGCTGTTGTGTCAATGCTCAGGATTTTAAAAGGCTGCAGGTGAAACCCCACTATTAACTGTGGAGCATATATTTGCTTTACAGAGTCCATGCTGACTACCAAAACATTCCAAAGAAGTGTACACTTCCAATGGAAATGAGTAAAATAGGTCCTCTTTATGGTAATTGAGACAGCAGCATGCACTAACCTGCTGCTGCTTTCTGAAACTGATTATAGTTCAGCAGCTAAATTGGTAACTGCTTCCAAATCTTTAGCTGCTGCTTCTGGACTGCATTTCAATCTTTTGCATCTTGTTAGCAGCTCTGTCTTTATCACTGCACTGGACAACAAATGCTCAGATTCAAAGTTTAATTTCCACCAGCAGAAATGGTAACTATCCTTTCATCTGTTTTTTTGAAAATCTGCAGATCCACTTTTTTCAGAAAATATGGTTACTGATTTTTGAAATCAATAAATCCTTTTAATCAAATGAAGTATATTTCCCACTTATTCTAAGAATCTTAGGAAGTGATCATGAATCATTTTTCCTGGCAACATAAATTTCCTGAAAACAGAATTTATTGTCCATATGCCTTTTCAGTAAAGTGTCTATCTTATGGAAGATCAGAGGATAATTATGCTTTTTGTCTTCTCACATTGACTAATCTCACATAACAAAATATTTCAAAAGATGTATAGGAAAAGGATCTTGTTGAAGTTATTCCTTCTACAAAGGAGGTCATCTCCTTTTATATACACAACTATGTGGACATAGATCTCCACAAAGAAATCTGCAGGCACCTATGGCATGTGCAACAGGCAGACACAGGTGCAAAGGTTCAAGAGGACAATGGACTCTCCTCCTCCAGATTATAGTGGCAATGACTCTGTGTGAACCTGAATTTATAATGGACTGTGCTTTTCTCATGCTCCCTTTAGGCTTTAGTAAACCCTAAGAGCTGTCCTCATATACACCCAGGCAACGTTGGCACTGTTTCATCGTTCACAAATACATGCAGACAGTGCATGAAGTCATTGGAGACAATTCATGGCAAGAATGTACATTACAAAGAAACATGGAGAAGTAGAGAAAATGTATGTGGAATTATTCACAAAGTGAAAAGGGGAAAGCATTTCAGGCACTCTGAGACACAATCTAGAAAAACATTTTAATAGACTGATTTGATAAATAACATCTAGCCAGAACACATGAAAAGTACAGTAAAAATACTCCAACATACTCCTGGAATAAGATGTATCTGGGGGAGTTCATGCCTCAAATGGTCACACATATGTTAATAATCACACCATATCTATGCTCCATATTGTTTGTATGCATTTTGCTGTGTTCCAGATGTTTACCTGAACTTAAAAGGAAAAGCCTGTATGATGTCCTGGGTGGGATCTGGCAACATTACTAACAACAAAAAAAACCTTTTACAAAGTGGTTCCAGACATTGACTGGTGACTGTTTAAAGAGGGTAGAAAACATCCCAAATACACAAGTTATAACTTAATACCCCAAGCTGTCAGGGTAGAATGTAGGAAGCCTAACTTCAGATAAACAGTGAAAGCCCCAGCCTCAAGAAAGCAAACATTACTACCTCATCCATGAAAACAGGGCAGGTAATGTTTCAACAGTAGTTGAGCCCTTGTCATCCTAATTGCCACAGTGCAATTAATGAAGACCATAATACAATAGAAAATGGAGCTCTATTTTATGCACTAGAAAATGGCATTTTTACTGTGTATGTATAGCTGGATTATTCATACAGTTCTTTCTGACACATTCATCTCAGGAATGGGACTGAAGAAAGAAACCCTGGATATTTTTACTGCATATTTGCATAAGAAAACATACTTAGGGTGCAAATGCATTTAGGATATGGGAGAAGAGAAAATTTTGACAAGACACACGATACACCACCCAGACACATTTTGTCTGAGAAATTGATAAACTAATCTGGTTTGGTCATTCACCAGGTAAGATAACTTGTGAAGAAGCAATGCCTGTGATTATTTCTGTGAAAACATTAATCATGAATGGTTCTAAAAAACTTTTATAAAACATGATACAATAAAAGCAGTGGCGAAATTAATGTCTTCCTCCAACTTTATTTTAAGAAATAAAAATAATGAATCTTTTCCCATAATTGGTAGATCTCATCCACATAGAGAGAGGGTATGAGAAACAATTGGTTTGGAACATTCTGCTAGAATTGTGAAGTTAAAACTTGTATGCATAACTTTTCCTTAAAAAGGCATAGCAAAAAAAACTTAGAGTTCACTGCATTGCAGTTACAATTTCCATAGAGGATTCCTAATATTAAAAAAACTCTTATCAGCTACTACTATTTCTATCAAACACCATAGCAACATGTACCCTTTTTCACTTTAGTGATACTGGTTTAAATCTAATTCCTGACAACAGCAATGAAAACTTGGAAAGTTAGCAGAAATAGTTCACCATCTAAAAGAGACTCAGTATCAAAAAAACTCCAAGAAATTGGTAAGAGACAAGCAAAGGGGCAGACCAAAACAGAAATGAGAGAAGGATGTATTAGCAACTGGCTGGGAAAAAAATGACCTCAAGATAATTTATCTGTCTACCATTTACCTAAGAGGACTGGCGTGTATTTCATTAGAATGATTTAGCATATGAATTATTTTCTTCTTCTGCTGTATGGCAACATAATGAGGACTAAAGGAAAAAGAAATCCCTGAAAGCAAATGGTTTCCACTTCTAGGGAAAGAGCATGTAGATCAGAGTAGAGCAAGGTTGTTATTCCTGCTATTCTTGTGATTTAAAAGTCACTAGAAGTTGAAATCAGCTTTTCTAGAACATTGCAAATAAGGGGTCAATCAATATTGTTTCGGCTTCATGAGATACATGACAGCTTAGGGACATGTTTTCTGGAAGAAGATGGAAAACAGAATGATGAAGCCTGACAAAGTTTTAGAGAGACTTCCATTCATCAATGTAGTACTGCAGAAATCCCATTCCCCCTCTCAGACTCTTTTCCAAAAACTCTTGTTGAGCGACTACCACTCTAGATCAGTTAATGGGTAGTGATGCCAAAGTTCGTAAGTTCATTAAGTTCTGATTTGGACAGCTACTGAGGAAAAATAGCATATTGAATTTTTAAACTTTGTTTTTATCTCAGTCTGTGCATAAATCTTACTTTCTCCTGGTATTATGATAGCTTTATTGTAACTGAAACAACCAAACATCAAATTAAGTTTTCTATTTCACCTGTTTAGCTTCTAAATTCATGAAGCTCTTGTCTCATTTCCTCCAGAGACAAACAGGCATGAAACAGTAATTCATGTACTGCAGTAATTTTGCTATACGTTTTTCATATTCTGCCTGCAGGCACAGTGAATAGGAATAAAAACTGGAACAAAACACCAACAGATCTTGCTCTGTTCTCTGTATCTATGCTTTTAGCTCCCACTCTCTGATTATTTGTTACAGTTCCTATAGCCCTGGGAAATGACAGACACAGATATAGTCACAGAGATATTGTGAATGCAGCAGCCCTTCTCCCTTCAGGGTTTCATTCCCAGGGTAAGAGGAAGAACAGCAGAACCAGCATGCTGCTCCCTCCCCTTTTCCTAGGCAAAGATCAGTGGCCCATGGAAAATTTCATAACAAGAAAGTCACAAGTGGGTATTATTAGGAAGATGCATGAAAAGCGTGGATAAGATGTACAATTTCATTAACTAACATTTTGCATTCTATGAGTATATTGTGTTATTGTTCTCTGTATAATTTGGTTTCTTTTAGCAAAGAAGGGAAGCTTCTTTCTATGAGAGCAAACTGATACTATATATATTGCACTGCCTCTTTTCCCCTTTTTAATCAGGGGGCACAAAAGGACTTTCTTCCATCTCCTAGCTCCTGTTTGCAAATAAGGGAAATGTCCCATCACCTCCCATATCAACTGGAAAGTATATGGGCTTCAAGAACCTTGAAAAGAGACAGCTTTCTACATGTCCTCAGTACTAAACATATTATTTTCCTCTGAAAATGGATGTTTCCAAGGGAACAAGCAGAAAAGAGGATATGAGAAATGTAAAAGAGAAAAACAACCCCTAAAAATCTGCACTTTATTTTTTTTTCAAATTTACATATATTTACATTGTTATTAGGTTGCAATTATGATCCATGGACTTATTTCATTTATTAACTGCCACAGTTACTTGAATTGCCAAGATTAAGCCTCTATCATGATAATAACTGCAAACTCACAAAGGAATTACTATTCTAAAAAAAAAATCTCTAAATAGACAATAGGAAACAATCTCATGCTGATAAAAAAACAACCAATAGCAACAACAAAACCTACTACAGTCATAGCAAATCTGTACCAAAGTCAGGAGCATAAAGGCTGTGAGACAACTGCAGCCACTGTAGGATCCCTGCTTGAAAACATTTTCCTCAGAAATTTATGGTGTACCCATAATTTTACTGTTTCTTGTGATAACATAGTATATTTTCAGCAGAGGTGTTTCTAGTTTTACACTTCCTCAAGAAAGTCACCAAGCTATCTTGACCAGTTTTGCTTTTTGGATAATCTTTATTGAGGCTTTGAAACAGACCCCTAGGTTTGAACATGATTTATAACATATTGGGCTACAAGTTTAAAGCAAACTTAAAAAACCCAAATCCAAAAGAGTAAAGACAGAAAATTGCATTTCCAGATAGCCTTTTCTGATTACTAGACAAGGACTGTTGATTCATCTTTGAGCAGAAAATTGAACCAGATGACCTTTTGCAACACCTTCAAAGCTGAATTATCCTACAGACCTATGAGATTCCTAGGTATGTTTTCAGAAGTCACTTAGGACTTCATTTACATGGAACTTCTTATTACTATCTTGCCTCAGAATAAACAGAAAGGCAGTGGCATTATTACCTGCAAAATCCCTCTCAATCTCTTTTGTCAGCAATGATTTTAAACTGTTTGCTAGGATGTACATGTTATTTTCTTGGATGAAAGCTCTTTATTAAGAAAAAAAGACATGGACATGAAGCAATAAAGTCCTAAAGTCTAAAACTCATAACACAAGAATGAGAATTCATGGTTTGTACAGACTAATTTTCCTATATCCCTCTGAAATCACAGGACAAGGAGAATTCTTTGAGTGTTGTGCCTGCAGCCAAAAAAACCCCACAACAAAACAGGCTTATTAACATGAATGCTTTCCTCAAACACAGAACATTGACGTAGTTTCTGTTTCACACCAAAAATATTATTTAAACTATTATCAGCAGCAGGATCAGTGGAATTGTATATATCTCTACCTAGGTAGGAAATGTCACAACAATAAGCAGCAAAACCTGTAGTCCACTTATAGCTAATAGTTACCTGTCATTAATAGATCAATAAACAGCTTGAGTCCTGACTTGTTTAAACATTTTAACTGAACAATTTCTCCCTGGAAAGGAACCATGTTGTAAAGCAACAGAAGAGAGACCAAAAGCGAAAAAGTTGAATTGCTTAACAATCTTCTCTGTTTTCTCAGTTCTCTTTGATGCACTTTAAAACAAAAGGACCTTTCTGTCCTAAGTGGTTATTTAAACATCTGAAATGTGTAAGTACAAAAGTTCCAGCCTAGAAAGCACCTAAGGTCAAGGCCACAAACACTACCCTGATCCCATGATGTTAAGAGAGGTTTTACTATTGGCTGCAGTACCACCAGGTTCTCACTTCCTGAGGAATACAAAATCTCTTTTTTTTTTTTTTTTAAATTTCTTTGTGTGGGAGCTGTACTGCAATGATTTATACGCAAAGCTCAGTGGTGGAAGATGCCACATGAGTGCTTCAAGCTGTGCTGTGAGATGAATAGGGTGTCATAACATATTCCGCAAATATGGCAACCCTACAAAACAGAGAAAGGTATGAAAAATTAGTTCCTTAGTTTAGAAACCATACAATGAAGCCAAGAACACGTAGAAAGAAAATGTATTGGCCTCTTTCCCACTAACACACAAATCACTGTGGTTCTATGTGTACAAACCATTACAGGTGTTATGCAAACACTGCAGTGTGATTTTTTTGTTTCTGTCTAGGTAAAAATAATCTTTGTTGCCTCTTTCTCTCACTTAAAAGGAAAAAAAGCCAAACCGACACTACAGAACTACTGCTGAAACTCACTTCCCAGACCAAGAAAATGGCTTATAAGGAATTTCTAAGAGAAATTATTTTTCCATATAAAAGGTGAAAAGATGAAAAAGGACCTGCAAAGTATGCTCAAAATTTTCTAAGAACGTTAAAATTGAAATACTTGCACTGCTTGTTTCTTAAAAAAAAAAAAATCTGCAAGTTATTTTGTGTGCTATTTAATTGTCCTTTAAATCTAGAAGCTAGGGAAAACACCTACAATTACAGTATATGCTTATTTTATTATAATATAAACACATATTAACAAATACAAATTGGTCTTGAAATATTAGTCTTATGCTTACCAAGAAGAAGAATCTAACACGGCACTCTGTGCAAACTATGGGTTTTCTAAGCACAATATCTCCAGCTCTATTACCAAATAAATTTGCCTTCTAAATACCAGTCAAAGCTACATCCATATACAACTTTTCTGAAGTTTATGCAAGCAGGGAGCTTGTATCCATCAGCAGAATATAATCAGAAAATTTCTTCTAGTTATGAATGTGATTCAGGATCCTATAGATTAAGGCCCAAGAAGGAGAAAATAATTTTCCACATTGCAGAGCCTCTGTGCTATGCTAAATTAAGCAAAATAACAGCAACAGAGACAAACCACGCATTAGAAATAGTTAAAAAACAGCAGGGAGGATGGAGAGGAGTAACAAACATTACAGTGTCTATTAAGTAATGGAATGCTTTTGGAAATAGGAATAAGACACATGCATTACAAATTCATTCTTATCTATAGCACCATAAGAAAATATACAAAAAAAAAAATTGTGAGGGAAAGCACCTAAAGTATTACACTATAAGCATGCAGCCATAAAATGAATCTCAAATGCATCCGAATTGCTCTTATCACAATGAACTCAGTTCACAATCACGAGAATGTGTTATATGTTTCCTATAAACCAGTCTTCCCTAAGTAGCATCAAGATTTATTTAACATCTAAATCTATCATACACAATTAGAGCATAAAATAAAGCCCTTGCCGCATAATAATAAAGCTTTTAAAACACATTTCCTTCTTTGTGTGCCTAATTGTGTGACTTTTGTCTTTATTGGTTACAGGTAACAAGTGTTGAGGAGGCACATCCAGAAAGGGTCTCTTCTCTAGCAGTAAAACTACACAGCAGAAGAAGAATCTTCTACTTGATCCACTTGTGGGTAACAGTATATAGTTTCTCACACAATTGCATTACTGACCATGCCATTCTCTACAATGTATAAGGAATCTGATTACCCACAAATGCTGGGCATCTGAGAAGCTGTTTCAAAAGTGTTAGTGGAAAAATTCTAACCTTCATTAAAATAGCACCCTTCCTGACTGTAGTGTATGAAAACTGACAACCAGAAAAACAGGATAAAGTTCAAAGCAATTTTTCAATGCCTCTATCGATTAAGTTTAAAAGTTACTGTGTTTACCAAATGCCACCTGCTTTAAGGAGCAACAGATCTGAGAGGAGAACACACAAACACTTAGTGTAATACCAATCATTTTACTAGCGAGCAAACCAACAAATTTTTCTAAGAAAATAATGTCTTCTGTATTTTCACCCTCTTTGTCAACTTTAAGAAAGGAGAATAAAGAAGTATATTCAATGAATGGATTTCTCTACCAGCAATACCTGTTAAATTGTTGAGATAAAGCCGTTTGACACCGTAGTTAATGGATATCTCATTCTCAGCCTACCTGGTGTATTCAGCAGCCGGGACATCTTGCAAGAATAGGAGATAAACTGCTCACAGTACTCAGCACTACTGGTAATGGCAGAAATCTGGTCCATTGTTGCACTGTAGTTGAGCTGCAGCACAGATAACTTTTCTGGGCTGTTGCCTCCCACAAAAGTCTGCATTTGCAGATCATGGTACACAGTTGTCCATACTTTATCCTCTGAAAGAGAGGGTAAGAGAGAGAGACAATACAAGAACGGGTAAGAGACAGACAGTGGAACAGAATTAAAATAAATTTAGGCCTTTCACAAATGATATAAGTGTTCTGCAAGATATTTGTCGAGGTGGTAGTGGGGAGGGAGGGCACTGCACACAAAAGGTTATCATGTGACAGCATAGTTCCTACTACAAACTGAAAAAGGGAAGAAACTCTGATCACCTTTACAAAAAGATACCAAATATACCATGTGAGATGTCTTCCTTAAACAACTGATGCCTACAGTTACCTATGGAACTAGTAAGGAATAACTTTGTTCAGAAAGACAGAAGCCTGATGCCCTAAAGATTCAAAGTCTTTATGTGAAGAATATTCACTGTGCATGGTAAATTGCTGTGGGCTGGAGAGCAGCACTGCTTTAATAAAGTAGTAGTAAAGTAACAACAAGGATGCACCAGATTCTCATGTGTTACACCATTTAGCAATTAATACTGAAAAAAGTTCTCACATTTTTTTACCCAGGATGTGTTCTAGGGTAAAACAAGATTACTGCTTATTGAAACTTAAATATTTTAGAACAGCAGCACCGTATAACTTTACTGATTCTTGTTATGGTATAGATAGCACCACAGGAACTAACTGAAGTAGAATGGAAATAAAATCTTCACTTAGTTAAGAAAAAGGCACAAAAGAAGAAAGACAACTTCAAAATTTTTGATAAGAAATACAGCAATATTGGCCAAATCTCAACACCTCCAACAAACCTTTTTTGCAGGGTCATGCAAAAGTATATTATATCCAGCCCAGAACACTATCTGTATACATTATATTTCTTTAAACTACTGAAGAGGAAGTCACTAGAAATGTTACTGTGGACTATTTGTCAGTAGTTACCAGAGAAGATTTAAGATGAAGTATTATAATAATGAAACAACACATTTCACACTCCTTTCATAGCAAAATTTGTTGAAGTTGAAAGGTAGTTTAGAAAGGAAACAAAGACAAGGCACAGAAACTTTGCTGTTATGGACCAACCATTTATTTTTCTTAGAGGGACATTCCACTGAACCAAAATGAAAAAAAAAATATTACCTGAGCAATATAGGGCTCCAGAATGAAAACTATGAAGATTCAGTCAATATTATTGATACTGTCTTCTTGTAAGGATGTTATTCTGTCACTTAGGTGTGAAGAATTTTAAAATTTAGGTTGACTAGGTAGCACTCTAAAGATCCACTCTCTCAGCTGATACGTACTACTCATATTGAACATCTCACACAGACAAGGGCTGAAATTGGTCAATTATCTTCTGTAAATAAACCATAGAAAATTCTCTTTTCTCTATACATTAACCTGAAACACATCACCACAAAACTTCCTAGAAGTGCATCAGATTTTGTCAGTAATATTTGTCATGTAAGGTTCTTTCACATTTTAAGTTGTTTTTCTGTTTTTCTTTAATTTTTCTGCCTTATATATTTCTACCGCTGAGGGCAAAGTCAAAGAAATCTGTCTTGGAATAAAAAAATGCAGAACCTTAAAAAAACATCACTAAGAGTCTACTCTAGTGCCCTAAACTGGCTTGTATGAAAGCTGTTTCCCAAATGAGTCAGGCCTTTGCCCCAGCTGTTCCGTCAAGCATCACCACTGACCACAGTTGTCCTTCAGAGATGCAGAAAGAAAACACACCACATTGCTAACTTTGCTGTATTCATCACAAAAGCAAACTCTCCAGGGAGATCACCTGGCATTTTCTGAATACACTAATTCACCTGACAGATGTGCCTTACAGCAATAAACCCCATAAAATGTAGTGCTTTGCAGTATGTTCTCAATTCCTCTATGTAAATTTCTTGCCTGTTAGTGGAAATCTCAGTAATTTTTAAACTTGAGGCCTGCACTTCAATATTTTGACTACATGGAAACATTTTGCCAAACTGACACATACTCAGAAGTGCTTCAGTACTTCCTCACCAAGTTCACAGGAATGTGCTCATATACACTGATGAGTTTTAGTGCGACCCAGAGTAAAGATAGCTCTCCACAATATGATTAACCTTATTTTCTGGATTCTGTACTCTGCCTTATTTTCCAGTCTTAATTTTTGCTGCATAGTGTCAGGCTATTTTGGACTATATGGAATCATGTGGACCCATGTGTTTGCAGCTGTTACAGTGTTAAGTGTTAAGTCTTCCTAATCAAATGTTCAGAGATAAGGTAAGCAAAGCAGACAAATCCTGCACAGGTTGTACACATCACAGCCAAATGGGATTAAATTCAGCAGGTGGTGCAAGATGGTTATTATTTTAATATTTATATCCTTAGTCCAAAGCTCTTTATAAAACAGCAATATTCTTGCATTGAGAAAAAGAAATTAAATCAGGAGAAAGGAATCCCGCTTCCTAGTACTAATAAAAAATTATAATTGTCACCTGTCAAATTATATAGAGAACATAATCCAGTTTTGTTAAGAGCCTGGGATGGAAATTTACTGCAGATTCATTTTCAAGAAAGGATTGAGATAGTTTATACATTCACTGACAGAAACCTCTCATTTTTGGCAGAAAATACTGTACACGTAAGAACACAAAAGTGTCAGTAAGGAATGCACTAGGACAGTTAGAACCTCATATTGGATTTTTGATCCAGCAAAGACTACTAGACTAGCCAGTAAGAAGGCACAAGAATGTGTAGCAATAGGGATTGTGTTAGGCAATATGTTTGAGAAGGAATTTTCTTGTGGATAGCAGGTTCTAGTCAATATACAGTCACTGCCCCTCCAAGTTAGGAAGTTCAATCTTTACTGTGGCACACAGTACCGTACTAAAGATGATAGAACCACACTCCTATCAGTCAAATGCATCCTCTGAAAAACTTCAGCATCTTTCCATCAAAATACTCCTAATAATTAAACGTTTGTTGCACATTGTATTAGATTTTTTTATCAATATACATATATATGTGCATAAAATCAATAATCTATTACAGAAAAGCAACTCAATCTCTTCCCGCTGTCTAAAAGATGATGGGAGATTGGTTAGGATACACCTGGTCAGATACTGAAAACATAAATCTTATTTCACTTGCAACTAATTTTTTGATAGTCTGGCTTAAATGATCCATGAACACATTCAGCAAGCTGTCTTGTCCAAACTCTGGAAGCTGAAGCATCTGAGCCTGCAGGTCAGGCACAGAGAGAGTGTGGAGCAAAAGTTGTGACTGGTGTACAGGAAGAAGGATCCTTCTCTGGGTAAGGGATCTCATGCTCTGCACATATTTTTCCTGATTTACTATAAAGCGCTGCTGTGATACAAGTATCAAGACTGTATGGAATGGTAGGGCCTTTCCTGGCCTGGGGAAACACATTAACGGGCTAATGTGGTCACAGACAAAAAACCATCTCCCCTCCACACCAAATGTAGACTCCTGTATACATATAGCTATACATATGTGGGGAAAGACATCCCCATCATGATGTCTGGAAAGACTCAAAGGACACAAATGCCAAGCAGGAATGTCAACCTTATCTACTGTGTGCTGATTAAAAACTGCTTTTTTCCTTTTAGGCTTAAAAATGTGTTAATGTGCTTATACTTCCCATGGAAATCAGATAGGCATTTATAACCTGAAGATAAGGCCAGTACCTTCAATCATGTTTTCAATTTCTCAGAAACACCTTATTTCTTGAGAGAGGCGGAATCAGTACCTTGCTTGCACCTTCACCTTCTGTTACAGAAAAGGTAATGCAGATAGAATGAACTATCTCAAATATCTATATTGTCACCATTTATGGCATTGTCCCCATGTAGCTGAGAACAGGATATAGTACAGTTAATATATCCTTATTTTCTGTCAATAGTACACATTTAAGGAAGACAGAAATGAAAAAATCTGTCCTAGTTAACAGTAATTTGTTGCATATTCCTGGCAATTACTGCCACCACAACATTAGAATGAATGTTCCCCTAATACAGGAGCAGTTGTTTGATGAACACCTGGCATATGGCTAGTGCTTACCACAAGTGATTAGAGACAAATTTGTCAGCCACAGCTCTGTGTATGTCTTATGCACCACCAAAATACACTTCCCCTACACATGGAAGTGTATGAGCTCCTAACTGGATCTACTAGGCTGATTCTGGCTTTACCACTGGAGGACAGAATGCCAGCACCAGCTAATTGCTAAAACTTCAGGAAGATAAGGGCCTCCAAGATGACCACTTCTTCATTCAAATGCACATCTTTGAACTTTTTAAATGGTGCACAGTGTGTAACAGTTTCACAGGGGGAAAATAGGGGTTCTTCCATTTTTTTTTTAGCAGTGAAGAGGATGTATAATTTTCTTTGAATAAAATGCTTAAAACCAGTAACCACAGATTCTTAATAGAATTCATAATGTTTTTCACTAAGAACAATCTAATTAGATCCAAACTGCTAATACGTTTGATGCAATTATAGAGAAATTTAGTCTGTACTTTACTCTTTGCTGAAACAGTTCCTCTCTAACAGATAGATATTATAGTAAGATTAGGTTCCTAAATTTAAGAATAATTTTTTAAGGAAGGAAATGACCACCTGTTTCCTTAAAATAACCATAAAGTGACATCATTTATTTTGCTGAAAATTCTTCTCAGTTGCATTGACTGACTTACAGTTCTGCCAACTCACTCATCCTTATTCAGATAAAAAATGAAGTAGGTGGCTAATAAAATAAATATTAGCAATGGTTCACTAATAAAAAGAGAAATGAAATTAAAAATTTCCTTGATCACCAGCTATTCAAGTGACTAAATCAAATATAAGCAGAAATGATTTTCCCTGCTTAATATTCAACTTCTTTCATGATGTTATGATATTTATCATTACCCTATTGAGTATTTTGCAGATAGTCAGTTTCTTCTATTACTGAACTTTCCTCAGTCATTTGCTTGGGGCTCAGTTAAACAAGAAGGTTGGCCTTTGGCAAACAAGTAATCTTTTGTAATGATAATTAACTGATAATGAGTTTGAAAAATAAATTTCAGAAAACATACTGCTTGTATTCCACAGCTATGGATACATTTTTGCCCTTTTATGTTACTCTACAGTTATATCAATTATTAGAATTTTACTTTTTTTATTTTTTTTTTTCATTAATGGACTTATATGCTTAAGATACTATCTTATTAGGTATTTTCAAGAAATCAGAAAACTTTCTCAGGAAAGATCTGCTCTCTCTCTATCAATATATCTGTGGTGGGTTTCTTGATGGATGCAGTTTCCTGAACCAAAATTTGGCTGATGTATGAGAACACCTCAGTTCTTGGTTGAAATCTTGAAGATGATGCTGAGAATTACTGAGCCTATAAAAGCCTGGAGGTGGTTCTTTAATAGACATCCTGAATTTTACCATTTAGTGCTTTTGTCCCTTCAAATTAGATTGCTCCAGCATGTCGCAGTATGCTACACTACAAATCACTCAAGAAACTAGACAGGATAACCCATTTAAAAGCGGACTGCCTTCTGGGGAGGACAAAAATGACGATTGTAATAATCTTATATTATAAGGCTTCCAATTTTATTTTCTGATAAGACCCTAGTTGGTATTCTTAAATTGTGTGGTATGGTAACACAACAGTGATTAACAATGTGAATAAACTAAGCATTATTTTGCAACAGTGTTGTAGACACAAATCCTGATGTACACAAATGATGTGAAAAAAAAAATTACAGCAGGCCATATCCTCTTCTCCATCCTTTTATATTTCTCTTGGTGTGTGTTTATTTACAAAAGCTTAAAACTATGTATAGCAATTTAAAACTAATTCTGCTATAGACTTCAAAGAAGCTACAGTTGAGTTTATAAAAAAGAAAAATATACATTCATTTGAAGTTAATGGGTGTTTTGATAATCTTGCCTGAGATTCACAATGTCATTTTTTCAGTACAGTTACTCTGTTGATATGAACTGCTATCATCTAATGTAAAAAATGGGGTTTAGACAAAAAAAAATCCAATATTCAGAAAAAAAAATAGAATAGTTGAAGAGTGTTCTCATGAACTGAATTCTATAGAAAGCAAAGTCAGTCAGATTCTTAATCTATTTAGGTGGGGAATAGAAGCAATCCCAAAATGTAGTTGAGCCATTCCTGCGCTCATTTTCTACATTTACTCCTTTCATTCCTTCCTTTCATTGTTTCTTGATTAAGATAATAATGAATCTACAAATTTAACTAAGACTCTTATGTTCTTTTTTAATTATGATGGTGTCTTGTGAGGCAATACCCTTCTGTTGTATTTACATGGTCTCTTTGTAACAATTCAGAAAAGAGAAAACTCTATTTTGTGAACTTACAGTGACATTGAATGATATAATTTTCTAATAATTTATATATAATAGATACATTCAGATGTGTGGAAGGAAGTGACCAAAATACCTTTTTCAGGGAACTAAAAGTTTTCAGAGAAGTGATAATGAAATGGCTGTTCCAATGCAACTTGTTAGAAATCTCAAGGGGCACTAGTGAAATAGCAAGGAGAGGATGAATTCTCTGGATTACTGGAGAGGATGAATTCTCTGGATTACTAGAGATGATTTTGAACTATTCAACACAGTTGTATGTGAAAAGCTAATGACAAGAGTACCTTGAGAAACAGAATAGAGATCACTCGTGCCTTCAAAGAAAAAAGACTGCAACAACAGATATTGTTATGCTGAAAAGCAGTGCCTGGGGAAAAAAGCTTAAATCTGACTTGGGCCCTAATGCCAAAAATTGCCTCCTATGGGTGTTAGTAGAAGCATGTGTTTAAAAATAATCCTATATTGAAAGGAACAATAAATAATGAGATACACTACAACCATATGAAGGAGGACTCGGATCATTTAAGTGCCTGGTCTAACAGATGGCAATCGCAGTTCAGTTTAGATTAAGGAACATTAAAGTCAAGAACAAAGGGCATAAAAGAATTAACAGTGTGTTGTTTTCAGCACAGTGAACAGAATATGGGCAAAGGCTGAAAACTTTTTTAACAGTTCAATAACTGAAGAATCAGCAACTGATTCTACTTTCTGAGGAACAGCCTTATATATAAACAAGTATTATACAAACAAAAGATCAAAGATGTCTCCTTTAAAGCATCATTCAGTTCATTCTAGCATATCATAGGAGCATATACACTTAAAGAAAATCAACTACTGCCTGAGTTTTTCTTTTACAAAGCAACACAGCACAATCTTTTAGCTATGATCCCAAACTGTTCTCCCTAGAATCACTGAAAAAAAGTAACACAGTTTTAAAAATATATATTTCAAAGAATATCCTGAAGGAAGGGCTCTTCAAAGCTTTCACTATGCTAGCTTGGACCATAAGAAACCATTTCCTGAGCTGTTCTGACTGACTTTCTATTCTCATGGAGACAAAGACTAGTGCAGGTCTCAAGTGCTACCACTAAAAAGTCCCCTTACTTTTCATTCCACCATCAGCTAAGTGCATGAATCCTCACCATACTCTTCACTGATCCAACTTAGTTCTCTCAAGAAGATCATACACCACTTTCTCACATCCTTCTAACCCCACTCCATAGACAGGAAAAGGAATAGTGTGCTGAAGTACCCTTTCTAATTACTGCATCAATAAACTGAACGTCAGGCAACCTCCTGAAAAACTTTCTATTTTTCTTTCAAAAGGTGCCTCCAGATTGAAGAACTTACACTTCCAAGTTTTAGTGCATGCTCTTGGTAGTTTGCAATTATTTTATCATTATTCAGAATCATAGCCACATTTAAATACAGGAATCCCATTTTAATTGCTACATAAATCTAAACATTGTCTAATTAAATAACAAAACCTAATATTATATAGAGTTTAGTGCAAAATGATGTTTCCTGTATTTTTTGAAAACTGTGCTAAAATTTCTTTAGATAATTCAAAAGACATTGATATTGGATAGACAAGACGGACAGTAGAATGAAGTTTAGTTATGTTGTGAAGAATTTTGATATCTTAAATGTCTTTATTCGTGATCTCTCTTGAATTCTATACTAAACTACCGTGCCATGCATTATTTTAAAATACATAATATTAAAATTTTTCATACACCTAAGGTTTCATATGTGGCACAGAGTGACATTAGGAGAGAAGAAAAAGTCAATCATAGCAAAGTCAGCAAATTTAATAAAGTGTGCTTAAAAGATGTTCCTATTCTGAATGTTATGATCTCATTCTGTCTCAATCTAAATTTGACAGTAGAAGAGAAAAAAACCATTATTATACTAGTTTACAGTAAAAGACACAGCTTGGTCCTGAGAAAAGACAAATATCCCATTTGTATTTATGAGTAGTAAAGTTCAGAAGTATAATTCTTCTAATGAAAGAATTAAATGTACTATAAAAATGGGGAATAAAGACCATGCGAGACCAATAAGAAACTTCTAACTTCTGGAAATTCTTGAATGTTAAATTTTTGACTTCTTTGTAGACAAAGGATGCCTTATCTTTCCCTCTCATCTCAGGACTGCCATTAAAATACCATAACCTGTTGCATGGGGCAACCGTGCAACATTGCTTTATTTCCACCTAAAGGAACAGAGTGCTTTTATACAAATGTTTCTTTTAAGGAAATACAAATTAGTTTTTTCAGGAACTCCAACTCTGCTTGCAAAGTTGTACCCTAAATGTGATATCGCTCAAATACAGTGCTGTGTGAAACAACACTCTAAGAAAGCCCAATGCTGTACCAGCTGCCTTACTGGCCTCCTGATTGCAGATATCCAACAGATTCTTGCTTTCAGAAAGTTCTTTCTGACACAGGGCTCATGAGAAGTAATGCAGGAGGAATATGTCTATTTCCATAAACCTATTGTTCCTGAATATTCTTTTTATGCCACATTACAGACATCACAGCATACAGAAAACACCACAGAATTTGGAGAAGAGCATATGTGAAAACAAAGATGCTTTTTTACTAGATCTAACATCGCTTTCTTTTTCATCAAAGGCTTGCATACACTTAACCTGTATACTCCAAAACCACTCAGAAATATAACACCAGCTATTAATAAATTCGACATCTTGTTATGTAGAAATTATATATTTTAAATTAATAATTCTGAGATGCTGAAAAATTCACAATTGTGCATAAATGAACTTTGCAGTTCATGTTCAACAGAACTGAATAGCAAAGTGTTTTGCTGTATCATTATTTGGAAAAAGAGGTATTAAACTATCTCTGCTCCTACTGAGGTACCAAAATATATATGGAAAACAATCATTACAACAGCAGAACATTTTCTAGAACAATGGGAAATTTGCAAGGGAACATCTCTTCACATTCATCAGCCTGATAGTCAGAGGTTACAGAGAATACTACACTGGATCAGACAAATTTCACAGTATGGTCAAGCTGACTTCTGCAAGTTCACTACATCTTATCCATGTACTCCAGCCTGCTTGGCCTGGGCTCACCCTTTGGCCTCTGTCAATCACTCTTCTTTATATATTCATAATCTTTTCTCTTGGTAAGTATACATGCACCTCACACGACTTTCCTGGTGACTAAGCTGTTTGACTCCATTTTATTTAGAATTTTAAATGACTTATCCACCATAATATTAAAAAATGACGTCTGTAATAAAATAAGTACTTCTGAAGTGATGGAAACCATTTAGCAATCAACTACTTAGGGGGTCTTCAAGTGCCTTCTCTAATTATTAACTACTTTGCTATTTATTTTATTAGGTTTCCCCATAGTCAAATAGGAAGTTTATTTCCTTGAAGAAGACAAACACATTATATCCCCTTGAATATTAAGGCAGCCCTCTGAATTCCATAGGGCCCTCCAAGAACAATTAAACTATCCATAGATCAAATTAAAATAGTGACATTCAAAAAGTCTATGAAGTTCCTCTTGCCCATCAGACATATATATGTACATATGTATATTAAGTGTACACTATGGCAGATAATTCTCATTGCTTAACTTCTAAATATTACCCACTATAGAAGATGAAATTCTTGAACCAAATGCTGAGATTTTATGAAGGCCATTGACTTTGCTACACTCTGAGAAGCTGCAGAAATCAATCTCTTTGCAAATTTCCAAATGAAGGTCTGCAACTTGCATAACTGACTATGCATATTTATTTCTTCCATACTATTAGAACAATTCAAAATGCATATACACAAAAAATTGTGGTGCATAAGGAAACAAAAGTAGACACAAGATTTCCCCAATTAATTCAATGGGTCAAAGGTTTCGTTCCGCATCTCTAAAAGAGACTTCTCCACCAACTGAGAGGGGAAAGAAAAAAAGGGAGGAAAATACACTAGTTCCCTCAAACCCCAGGGTCATGGTCCACTGGCGAAGAACTGGTCAAAGGCAGGAGCTGAAAGGGTTGTGGTGAATGGGGCTAGATCTGGCTGGTGTGCAATGGTGTTCCCCTGATCACTGGTGCAATTCTAGAGCCAGTTTGTTCAGTGTTGGCATCAGTGGTCCGGATGCTGAAGTTGAATGCAAGGTGATCAAGTCTGTGGAGGATTCCAAACCGGGAGCAGTTATTGGCTCTTTCAGGGGACAAGAGGCCTTGTACAGGGATCTGGATAGACTGGAGTACTGGGTAATCATCCATCAATTCAATCCATCCATCCATCCAATCAATTCAACAAGAGTGAATGTTGGGTTCTACACCTGGGATGCAGCAACAGCAGACACAAGTCTAGGCTGGGAGAGGAGTGGCTGCAGAGAAGGGTCTGGGGGTGTTGGTTGACAGGAGGCTCAAACTGGAGCCAGCAGGTTTTCCCTGGCAAAACTCAACCTGGAGTGCACCAAACACAGCATCACCAGCCAGTTAAAACAAGTTATTATCCTGCTGTATTTAGCACCAATGGGGCCTCTCCCTAAGCACTCTGTGAGGTTCAGGCCCCATAATTTAAAAACAGCGTTGTGATACTTGAATGTGTTCATAGGAGGACATCAAAGCTGGGAAGGGGCTGGAATATCCTCTGTGGAGTGACTGAAAGCACTGGGTTTCTCTGGTTTGGAGAGGAGGGGTGACCTCACTGCTCCCTACAGCTTCCTGAGGTTGGATAGTGGTCTACAAGGTGGGCAGACACCAATGTCTAAAGGAGAGCACAGGAGCAGAGTAAGTCTTTCTGCCCAGGGACCCGTACCTGCCTTGCTCTGCATGCAGCTGCTGAGCATCCCTTTAAAGTAGTCTGGACATTCAGACAATGTGAGTATGGGGATTTTCACCCTGTACATTGCTTTGGGTGTAGGGATGCCAGAGGTGAAAGCAAGGCTTTTGGTTTCCTCTGCATGAACTGTGCACAGAGTAGAGAGCATGGGGGATTCAGACATGCTTCCTTACTAACCCATTTGCTTACTGTAAGGTCTCCTAATTTCTAGTACCTAGAAAACTGTTTCAGAGTAATTGACGTTGCAACTCAAACATTTCAGTAGAGCTGAAATTTCACTAATCTACTGAGTACCTACTTAGTGAGTAAAATTTCACTAAAAATGCAGACTGGATAGCAGACAGGAAATTTATCACAATGTAAAAGGCTTCCATCATTAATTCAAGAAAGAAAACTAATCTCAGTTTTTAGATACAAAACCAGCTTTTGTTTGTAGCATTTTTTTAGCCCATGAAAAAAAAAACTGGATCCCCAAAACAAAGCCATCTACAAAAATAGCTGGCATTAAAATATCAATGCTAAAATTCAGTGAACATTAAATTCAACAGAAGCAAAAGATTAAAAAATTAATAATGGAAAAATCTTTGCAATATATAGAAAAGGGGTGAAGAGTCGTGTTTTATTCAAAATCTATTTTATTGCTTTCACTTGGCAGATATTCACTCAGGCATAAGGATATGTTGCAATTAAGTGAAAAATAAAGGTCCTTCTACTGCCTTAAAATAAACAAACAAGCAAACAAAACCCCCTAAATCTAAAAAAATTACATACCTAAAAGAAATAAAACATTACATATAAACCCTGAAATTTTTTTACAGAGACAAAAGAACAGACCTTTTGAGAGAAGTGACTACCTCAAGACATCCACAGGTCTGGGCCAGGATTTAGGTTTACTTTTTTTTTTATTTGCTCAAAAGCACATAGATAATACTGACAATTGCTCCACATGCAGTCTCATTCATGAATCTGAGGAAATAACTTAGAGACCATATGAAGCAAAAAGTATTATTGAAAAGGGAATAGGAAGAGACTCAATATTGATGTTGGTATTAAAATATTATTTTAAAATACATTTCAAGCAAGTATTAGCAACTGAGTTAATAGAAGACATTTCCCAGGTCTGGAAACAAAAGGACAGGAGAAGAACAGAAGTAACTACCAGAGAAATTATCTTTGTTCTAGCTACACTTTCAAAAAACATTATGTGATTTGAAAATATTAAAATTTAATCTTGAAAAACTGTCTGGTTTTGGCACTTCATATACTACTAAAGCCCGTAAGATTGATTAGCGACTTCTACCCAGGAAGAAGGCTGAAACAGCAGCTTCTCTAATTTGATTTTTCTATCTCTGATGTAAGAAAAAAAGTGGTTTGCTGGTCTCTGGCATCTGGAGAGCTTCTTTTCCACTGCAGATGCCACAAAGCCCTGCAAAGCATTTGAAAGTATTGGTTTGCGATACAGCTGGGCATTAAGTAATACATTAATTAATATTTTATATTAATATGACAGTTGTAGCAAAAATCTGCAACAGCTATGGCAAAGGTGTCAGGCAGAAGTGAAGCAATCACTCAGAGTTCCAGGACACAGTGATCAAGACTGCAGAAATATCAGACAGCCACTCTGAATATTAACAGTAATTAGGTAGGTTAGTGCCCTTTTCTTGCGGTAGTTTTTGTTTTCCATAGATTTGTGATTTCTAAGTAATTTGGTTTATGCAATGAGATAAGTCATGAATATTCATGCCAGTGCACAACACAAGATCATAAGTCCTTCTGCTGATAACAGTTGACCAGAAATTCTTATGAATCTGCCCCAGTTGTTTCTACTCTGCCTAGCAGAGATGTCAGTCGCTGGAACAGTCTCAGTACACTTTTTGGGTAGCATCCAATTGGCTCAGCTTGTTGTTCATCAGATGTTCACCGTACAACAAAAATAAGATGGACCATTTCAGCTTAGTTCTGTGGTAATTGCCAGAACAAAATTAACAATAATGCATCTTCAAGTAGAAAAGTGCCTCTGGCAGAAAAATGTCTGACCTACACCCACAAATAATGCACACATAGGCTTTGGGGGACTAAGTCAGCTTCTATCTCTGTCAGAACCAATTCCTATCTGCTTTTCCCTAAGAAAAAGGGAATTCAATCAAGTAGTGATGGTCCTAGGTATCCATCACAATAATTTACAACACTGCCATTTCCAATTGTTTTGTGACAGTATTTTTTCCTACTACTGACATGCTATTAAACATAGTAATTTTTTATTACTACTGACAAGCTTATTCCATTGTAGTCAGCAAATGCTGATCTGAAAGAAATTTTACTGTGATTTCCACTTGTGATGCACAAGTGCATCCCAAAGTGAAGATAAAAAACTATTTTCTTTGGAGGAGTATCATCTCAAGGCTTAGGTTACTGCTTTGGCAAAACCCACAAAAATAACATTAGGAAGGTAATTTCTTCTCACCAATTTTCCTAACTTGTTTACTATTGAATGCTTCAGTGCGTGCAGAGTTAGTCTAATAAATCTCATCTAGGATAATGGAAGATTATTACCTCAATAGCTCTCACCCAGGGAAGTATATCCTGAAATATACTAGATAAAGTCAATATTTACAGGCCTTCTGAAGAAAGGAAAACCCGGACTTGGCAAATGGAAAAATCTCTAAAGTAGGAAGCATAAAAAAAGTCAATTCTTATAATGTGAACTCTGAATGTAATAAAATGAACCCAGATCCCTAACATTGAAACCTTTGGCCTTCAGTACACAAGAGGAAGGAGAGTCTAACACCTATCACTTGAGTTTCTGAACAAGAGACCTGGTTTGCAACTGCATCTTTCCATTCCAAATCTAAAAATATTCTCTGGAAGTTCTCTGGCTGCAGAGGTTCCCTACTCACTGTACAAAGTTTCACAGCTCATCTTATGGTCGTGTTGGCTGGACTTGTCTCACTAAACCATGTGGAATGCTAGCATTAATTCTTTCTTAAGTTGTATCTTGTTTATTTCAACCATTCTTCCCTTTCTGGTGCTGTGGAGCAAGGGATAGTCCCAGTAGGTTGCAATCAACTCTGGTTCTTCCAGGAAAATTCCTCATTGGTTTTAATGTCTCTAAGTGGTCTCTTCATAATATTTTCTGATTGGCTACCATATTTTCAGAGGAAGCTCTACTTTCTCTGACCTTAAAGTTAAAAAAAAAAAAAAAAACAAAAAAACCCTCCAAAAAAACAACAACAAAAAAAGGCCAGTTTCCAGATAACATCAAATTTATGTCATTTTTTCCCCTCTTTGCTATCCCCTTTCAGTCTTTTTCCCACTACATGGAAGAGGTGGAAGAGAGTTTACAGCATACTTTTGATGCTGCCCTAAAAGGTGTACTGAGAGCCCATATTTGAAATTAGTAAAAATATTGTCTGTAGTTTCACATAGTTACTGTACATTTGTTCTGTTTTGTAGAAAAGCACTAAGACTCATTTTAAGTGATAAAATGCAAACACATGAATAATCTTGGGGTGTTCTAGGACCATTCAAAGACAGCCTTTACACAAACCACTGTTCTCACATTCCTACATAATCTATACTAATTCACTTATTAGGAAGTCCTGGGAGGGAGAAATAGGAGAATCATTCTGTACATCTCCCGTGTGCCTGGGCAAACTGAATCAGCAGTACATTCCCTAGATGTCTAAGTGCAGAACAAAATGGATATCTTCTGCAGTTTATTCATTGTTCAAGTAATTTCTTTTAAAAACTTGTCTTTCAGAGGATAAAATAAAGCCTGAGAATTTCTAGCAGCAATAGTGACAGCACAGCTTACCTGCCCTTCTAGGCAAATTTATTTAGAAAATTACACATCAGGGTGGCAGCACTGCACCCTAAATGCTGTTTGGAAATTCTAGAGTAGAATGAATTGCTTTTCACTTTCAGAAATTCCCTGCAATTTTTTCATCACTTGACTATCTGTTTCAGAAATAAGTGAACTTAATAGACCATTTGTGGTCTGAACAGTATTTTAGATATTTCCTTTTAGCTAATCTGCTCTTTGAACATTTAGCTACACTGATTTCAATTTCAGAGAAATTATCAATAGCAATAACATACTGAACAGGTAAATGGTGTTCTTCCTAGTCCCACTGTCAACAAGACAAGACAGTTACAGCAGTCAACAAAAAGCAGCCCTGGATAGGATTTGATGAGAGGACGTTCCTTGCACTGTTGATTAAAGACAAGGAAACAGCAAGGGAGAAGAACATATGGGAAAGCATTCCTGTACACCGCACGTCCCACATGAACATAGTGGCTCACACCTTCCAGGCTTTGAGGCAATACAGCTCAAAGCCCACAGAAGCAGCTTTCCCAGTGATACAGGGAGTACACAAAAATGCACACACCTCATATCGTCTGTGCCCCTCCCTCCAAACAACAGAAAAACTCTGAGAAAATATTATCATCACAATAAAATAAAATTTGCAAACCACCACCACCGACTCCCAGTATTTCAGGGGTAATTTAACTGTCTAGCCTTAAATTGACCTTAATTTTCTGACCAAAAGCAATAATAAAAGTTTTACAGGAAACACAAATTTTGTTTGGCCTTTCAATAATATTCTCTACAGGAGCAATTTTCTAGGGATAACTGAAGCATATCACTGGCCTGAAGCATCTTGTGCCAAGTTCCTTACATCCCCAGTAGGGAACAAATGTGTGGGAGTGAATTCAGAGCTAACTATTTGCTTCTAACACTCACAGTAACAGTTTGAGGTAGATGGTACTGATCATTGTTTTATTTCCAACCATCCTTTTTTTCCACTTCCCCAGTTATGGATGTATTTCTTGAAATATAGGCTTGTGAGGTCCTGCATTGCACAGAATTCTAAAAAGGATTGTTGTATTCTAATTTCTGAGAGCTTGGTTTCCAAAAATGAGAAATTTTCTGATTGCAGGTGATGTGAGGATTTTTTGCTTCTCCTAGACCAAATAATTCAGCAAAACAAAGATTCTGCTTGATTTTCAACTAAGTCTGCTATGTCACTCTCAAAAGCCAATTTGCTCTCATGCTTTGAGTTCATTACACATTTAGCCATCTTGTGTCTGATGTATGGATGTTTGCTCCCACTATGAGCAACGAAAATGCACTAAGATGATTGCATTACATACTTTCATTCATGTATATTCTTATCTAATGCTTCAGAGTTTGAAGTGGGGCAGGAAAAGAGGGGGAGAATTACAGGAAGGTAGTCAAACAGCCAGAAAAGTTTCTATTACTTGGTGTCCTGGGTTATGGTGTGGAATGTATTCTATCACTATCTTCACGAACTGATAAATCCAATTGTTGGAGCAGTGCTC